>PVJN01006028.1:40451-78044 GCA_004026805.1 Lasiurus borealis | reverse complement strand
AAGGAAGGAAGGAAGGAAGGAAGGAAGGAAGGGAGCTAGGGAGGGAGGGAGGGAGGGAGGAAGGAAGGAGAGAAGGGAAGAAAGGAAGAGAGGGAGGAAGGGGAAATGGTCATTAGGGAGTGGGCTGGGGTCACTTTCCTAAAAGGGACCATCGGAGAGGCGCACACCTCGTATCTGTGAGAGTGTCCTAGCAATCCCCATTGGAGACGGTGAAAAACCGGGGCCGGCGCGCAGCAAGCACCGGTGATTAATGGGAGGAGAGCGTCTGCCCGCTGCGTCCCTGACGCATGGCCCGCCACCGCCACCGCCTCCGGAGGCGCCTGATGGAGTGGGACACGGCGCCGTCTTGTTCGCGAGAGCAGCTACAGCACAAATATGTACAGAGCGAAACCAATTTTGCAGAAGTAGCGCGTGTAAGTACACAGTTAAAGAGACGGGAAGGAAATACATAAAAAGTTAAATAATGATTAGCTCCGGGTGAGGGAATTACAGACGTTTTAATTCAGCCTTCGTGCTTGTCTTCGTGTTTACATGAATTACAATTTATTTTTATGTTACCAGGCCCTAATATGAGTGGAAAAAGTGAATGGGAAAATGGGAAAAAGGGGAGGGCTTGGGCCCTGGCTGGTGTGGCTCAGTGGATAGATCTTCAGCCTGCGGACTGAAGGGACCCGGGTTCGATTCCAGTCAAGGGCACAGGCCTGGGTTGTGAGCTTGATCCCCAGTGGGGGGCGTGCAGGAGGCAGCTGATCGATGAATCTCTCTCATCCTTAATGTTTCTTTATCCATCCCCCTGTCAATGGACACGGCTTCTTTCCGTGTCTCTGTTACTGTAAATGATGCTGCTGTGAATATGGGGGTGCATATATCTTTCCTTCCTTTCTTCCTTTCTTTCTTTCTTCTTTTAAATATATATTTTAATGATTTTTTTACAGAGAGGAAGGGAGAGAGATAGAGAGCCAGAAACATCGATGAGAGAAAAACATCGATCAGCCGCCTCCTGCATGGCCCCCACTGGGGATATGCCCACAACCAAGGTACATGCCCTTGCCCGGAATCGAACCCGGGACCCTTCAGTCCGCAGGCTGACGCTCTATCCACTGAGCCATACCGGCCAGGGCCTATCTTTCCAAGTTAGTGTTTTCATTGTCTTTGGATAAATGGCCCCAAGTGGAGCTGCCACTTTTCACTTGGTGAGGAACCCCCACCCTGTTTCCCGAGGGGCTGCCCGCGTCCCCGCCAGGGAACTGGGGGCTGATCCCGGCCTCCCTTCTCGCTGCGCCCTCTGAGGGCCCCCTGCGGGGAGCGGGGTCTGCTTCTCCCTCCGGCTGAGGCTCATGCGTGACTCCGTACCCCGCGAGTCCCAGCCGTGTTCCTCTCGGCACACACAGCTAATCCTGCAATTCTCTGGCACAACTGAAAATACATGTTTTGTCCATCGGATAGAAAAAGGGGGGGTGGGGACAATTTTGATTCATTCGCTCTGGGCAGCTATTCCGGTGTTGGCTGCTGTCATTTGTTATTTGGCAGCCAAAGGGAAGAGGGGCCTGGGCCCTGGCTCAGAGGCAGGGAGCGCAGGTTTTAGCACTTCCTGCGTCGGCACCCCGGGGTGCCCCGGTACACCTGCTGAAAACCGCTGCCTGGTGGCGCACCATCCCGGTCCTCCCTCTCCTTCGGCATCCTTCTCATGAAGGGCCCGCGCCGTTGTTCCGTGTGCCACCGGCGAGCTGCACGGGGCAGCCCATCTGTCCCCCACGCCATGGACCGTCTCTTCCACCCTCGCACCATCTGTGAACGGACGGGTGCGTCTCTGCGAGGGACACGCACGGCATGCAGACTCGGACGCCGCTCGGTGCCTGTCCCACTGTGACATTTGTGGACATCGCCTGCCTCCTGAGCATTGCTCTCCATTATGCACGCTCACAAGCTGTCCCGCTCTCCATCCGTTTCGGGAGGGTTCAGCCCCGTTTTCGGAATGGCTGTGGTTTCCCATAAAACATCGGATTCTGAAGTGCTGTATCTCCACCGCCTGGATAGAGAGCTAGAAACATCGATGAGAGAGAGAGACATCCATCAGCCACCTCCTGCACACCCACTACTGGAGATGTGCCTGCAACCAGGATACATGCCCTTGACTGGAATCGAACCCGGGACCTTTCAGTCTGCAGACTGACGGTCTATCCACTGAGCCAAACCAGTTTCTGCTCAAGGCATTTATTTCTAACTCTCACCTGGGAATACTGTTTCCATTGATTTCTACAGAGTGGGAGGGAGGGAGGTGGGGGAAAGAGAGAGAGAGAGAGAGAGAGAGAGAGAGAGAGAGAGAGAGAGAGGCTGAGGCTCCAGGCAGCCTGCTCTTCGAGGGGCTGCAATGGGAGGGGAGAGCGCCCCAAACCCCGAAAGGCTCCTGGCTCCCCTTGGGTGGAGGCTGGGTGGGGGCTTGCGGCTCCCTCTCTGCGCCTGTCCCCCTCTCTGCCTGTCCAGGGCCGCCTCGGCCCCGCTTGCTGACCCGCCTGACTGCCTTTCCCTGGTGACGCCTCCCTGCCCGCGGAGCCCCTGCCAGCCGGGGCGCCCTGGAGAGACCCCACTCGCCTCTCGAGAGTGCGGTTCCCTTTGGCGTGCATCACACCACCGGGCTGTGTCTGCCGCAAAGACCCGGTCTCCATCGGCGTCACCCAGATGTAGCTGCAACGCCACAATCCGCCCCCTGACGCCATGAATCGGTCACATGCTGGGCCACTTGCTGAAACTGCAGACTCTCCCGTCCCGCCCCGACCCCCCAGCAGACGCTGGGTGCAGCTCCCCTCCCGACTCCCGGGCCCTGCAGGTGGCTCGGGCGCACACGGGTCTGAGAGCCGCCCGCCTGCTTGGTTGGTCCCTACCTTCGAGCCTCCTCCCTTGGGCTCTGTGGGGGTGGGGGGGGCTCATACCCACATGTGGGTCCCTGGCGCAGGTGTACGGGCGGCGGGAGGCCTCAGGAGAAGCGGCCGCCACCAGCCCAGGCCTGCGGCCGGCCTCTGGGTAATTTTCCACCGGGTGTGGAAGCCACAGCTCGAGCCGTCCCCCGTCTCAGCGGCAGGCCTGTCGCCCGCAGGGGGTCACATGGGTGCGTGGCTGCTAGCTCCGTGCCTGGCCGCCCGCCAGCTCCCCCCTGTGTGCCCCGGGGCCCCAGCGGCCGGCCTTTCTTCTTCCTCCTTTCAGTCTCTCAGACGTGTTTATCTGTCCCTCGCCATCTCCGGGCGGGCTGTGTGAGTTTCAGGTGTGCCCCTGGAGAGCAGGCATGAATGACATCGCTCGCTGAGGCCCACCCCGCAGACCCCACAACCCCGGGCACCACGTATGCACAGTGTTTGGACATTGCAGACTGCCGAGACCGGTGTGGCTCAATGGACAGAGCGTCGGCCTGCGGACTGAAAGGTTCCAGATTTGATTCAGGTCAAGGGGGCATGTACCTTGGTTGCGGGCACATCCCCAGTGGGAGGTGTGCAGGAGGCAGCTGATCGATGTTTCTCTCTCTCATTCATGTTTCTAACTCTCGATCCCTCTCCCTTCCTTTCTGTAAGAAATCAATAAAACATATTTTAAAAAAAACACACAAAAAAACTTTGTGGACCGTATTCTCCAATGGGCCGAGGTTACATCCATGACGTTTCTGAAACCACCGGTTCCTATTTCTTCATCCTCCGCCTTCCCGCCCGGCCCAGCCCCTCCCCTCTGCCCCTGTCTCAGCGGCCTCTGGATCGGAGTCTGTTTCTGTTCCGCCT
This sequence comes from Lasiurus borealis, assembly GCA_004026805.1. Taxonomy (NCBI): domain Eukaryota; kingdom Metazoa; phylum Chordata; class Mammalia; order Chiroptera; family Vespertilionidae; genus Lasiurus; species Lasiurus borealis. Next base: position 74,280 of record PVJN01006028.1, on the reverse strand, counting down.
GCTCCTGTATTTTTCTTTTTAATTTTTTTAAAAATATATATTTTATTGATTTTTTACAGAGAGGAAGGGAGAGGGACAGAAAGTCAGAAACATTGAGAGAGAGATATCGATCGCCGCCTTCTGCACGCCCCACAGTGGAGATGTGCCCACAAGCAAGGTCCATGCCCTTGACCGGAATCTAACCTGGGACCTTTCAGTCCGCAAGCCAACGCTCTATCCACTGAGCCAAACTGGTCTCGGCTCCTTTATTTTTCTTTGTAAATTTTTTTAAAAATATATTTTATTAATTTTTTTACAGAGAGGAAGGGAGAGGGACAGAAAGTCAGAAACATCGAGGAGAGAGAGACATCGATCAGCCGCCGCCTCCTGCACGCTCCCCCTGCTGGGGATGTGCCCGCCACCAAGGTCCATGCCCCTTGACCAGAATCGAACCTGGGACCCTTCAGTCCACAGACCCATGCTCTATCCACTGAGCCACACCGGTTTCGGCTATTTTGCTTTTTAGGTTCCATGGCTGGTGGATATGTTTTCTTTGCCATTTTGCCAAGAGACGCAGCCTGCACTGGGACTCTCTGTGCTGCAGGATGGTCGGTCCACATGTTGGTACGATGCGGCCAGAGGGAGACACCGTGTCATCTCTCCTCCACCAGCCGCTCGCGCCCGGGACGTGCTGCCGACTCGGTGTGGGTCTCCCGGCCCAGCTCCCACCTCACCTGCCGGGGAGAAGGCGCCCGAGAACCCGAAAACCGGCGGCGGGGGGGTGCGTGCTTGCTCCACGGACCCCCGTGAGCACAGGAGCGCGCGTGCTCACCACAGGCTGTGCTCTGTAGACTCGCCCTCCGTGGGCAGGTGGGGGCCCTGGGCTCCGGAGCGCATCCTGGGACGTTTGGCCCTTGACTGAGGGAAGCGTTGAAAGTGTCTGCTCACCTGGGACGTGGCTCTCCCCGCGACCGTCCCCGCGACGAGCAGGAGGGGACGGGGACGGCACGGAAGACGCCGGAGCCTCATCACTGACGAGTCTCCCGCCCCCCACGCGGCGTCTTAAAGAACGCAGCGTGCGGCGCCAGCTGGGAGACGTGCCCAGCCGAGCGATGTGTAAACAAAGTTTGTTATTGACTTGCCCGGATCCGAGTGGAATCAATTATCCGTTATTGTTGTCTTTGCCGGCACTGCCAGGCGCAGGACAGCCGAGGACCCGCGCTCCATAAATCATCCGGGCACCATTTCCCCGGGGCCGCGGTGGGTGTGGAAGCCCAGCCCGGCCCGTGTTTGCTGCTCAGATGCATATTTTCCTGTGCAGAGAGCAAGTTTCCCCGTCCCCTCTCCCCCCCACCCCCAGTTCCCAGGGGGGCTTCCCAAGCATTTCTATCCCAAATAACGGGCATGCTTCCTCTTACTAAACACGGGGAACCCTCTGAACCCTGGGTCCCCCTGGTGACTAGATCCCCCGGGAGTCATAGCTATTTTGGGGAGCCAAGACAATGCTGAGTGCCGATCGGTATTGTTAACGTGGCATCTCTTACGCGCCCGCCAGCTCTTCCGGATACAGTTTCTTTTCTTTTTTCGTTTCTTTTTTTAAAATATATTTTATTGATTTTTCACAGAGAGGAAGGGAGAGGGATAGAGAGCTAGAAACATCGATGAGAGAGAAATGTTAATCAGTTGCCTCCTCCACGCCCCCTACTGGGGATGTGCCCGCCACCAAGGTACGTGCCCTTGACGGGAATCGAACCTGGGACCTTTCAGTCCGCAGGCTGATGATGCTCCATCCACGGAGCCACACCGGTTCTGGTTGTATACAGTTTCTAACGGAGTCTTACAGTGTCGCTGCAAGGGGGATGCGGTGATGCTCTTGGTAGCCCACGTTATAGACAGGAGACAAGGCTGCGTGCGTTGATTGGCAGGGCTCAGGCCTCACGGCAGGTGAACGAGAACATAATTGAGGGCCTGGGAGCAGGCTCTGCTCTGCTGGAGGTTAATTCCAGTGCCTCACAGTGGCAAGCGTTTCCTCGAAAGGTTAATGGAACTTGGGAACTCAACAAGGGCTGAGTCACACATGCCGGGAATGGCTGAAGGCATTTCCCCAAACCTGAAAAGGGTGATTGTTTACTGCCAGACAGCTTCGGGCATCTTCATCTACATGTTACTGCCTCCTGTTGGCCAAACACCTAAACAGCCAAAGGGCATTTCCCCAATCCGACAACAACGCTTCTGCACAGAAACCCTACCCTTTGGGGTGTCACTCTCCACCTCCCCTTTGGAGAATTTGTGCTAATAAAAAGCAAGGGGTCCTGAGACAAGGAGAACTTGGGTTTCTTTAGCCAGGCTCCTCCGACCCACAATGCCTTTCAAAATTACCTCTTGTCTCTGGACTCTTACTGCGGCAGTTACACACAGACTTCCTCCAGACTGCTGAACCCCTCTCAATGCCGGGAACAAGAACCCCGGCACGGCTCCTTCCTCGACTTGCCTCTGAGGCCACTAGAGCCAGAGCTGTGTCCTCGTTAGCCAAGAGGAGAACAGGGAACATGACATTCCGTCTGTTCTGAGCAAGAAGGGGAACTGTGCCTGGAAGCGCTATTTACAATGTACACTGTACACGGAAATCATCAAACTGGGTAAATATTTAGGTAAACACAGCCCCGACTAAAGGTTTAGGAGTTCTGTGTGAAGGCTATTCCCAAAAGTTAATAACTCTGAGTAATGTTCTCTGTGCATTAAAAATGTATGCTATGGCCCAGCCGGCGTGACTCCAGGGTTGAGCATCAACCTATGAACCAGGCAGTCACGGTTCAATTCTGGGGCAGGGCACAAGCCTGGGTTTCAGGTTCGATCCCCTGTGTGGGGTGTGCCGGAGGCAGCCAATGAATGAATGATTCTCTCTGATCATTGCCTAGTTGCCCGGTGCACAAAAAGGGGATTCAAAGGGGATTAATTAGAGGAAATCATTTAATATTGATATTTGCCCTTTCTCTCTAATAAAAGTGTCAAGAGTCTGGGGCATACCCCAGGACCCAGAGTCAAGTCCCTGCCCACCCACATGCACCTCAACATCATGTGAGACCCAGCCCCAGCCTGGCCCTGCCCCCATTGGGCTAGATCCAAACCCAGCCAGTCCCACCCTTGTCAAGCCCCGCTGGGCAGGGGACATAGCCTGGCGCTGGGGTAGGGGGCATGGCTTGTGGTCCCTGCCAAGCCCTGCTGGGTGGGGGGCGTGGCCTGAGATCCCCTGTCAAGCCCTATGGGGGTGGGGAAGGATGTAGCCTCAGGTCTGTGCTGATGATGCGAACTTGGCTTCAGCTGTGGGTGCAGCCATCTTTGTGATGGAGTGATGGTCAATTAGCACACTCCCTCTTTATTAGATTGGCTGTTTCTCCCTCTCGCCCTCTCCCTTCCTCTCTGGAATCAATAAAAAAATATATATTTTAGAAATGTATGCTATGAGGTCCGGGCTGAAGAAACAAAAGCCATGAAGACTTTGCTCTGTGCTTCCACATCAGTCAGTTTGACAGGAGGCCTCCTGTGCATTGAGCGGAATGAAGCCAGTCCCTATCCTGTGCCCCATACAACGACCAGACATGCTGGCTCAGAGAGGGAGCCGGGGCGGTGGGGGAGGGACTCCCTTCTCTCTGCCTCCCTCCCCTCCTCTGTGGGATCTCCTCCTCAGTTCCCAGGCACCCTCAGCCCCCAGTCTCTCCCGGAGCCTCCCGCCTGTCTGCCCTCTCGCTGGTAGGATGAGACTTTTCCCCAAGGCCTGTCTGGTTGGCACCCGGCAGAGTGGGGAGCTCTGGAAGGGAACACAATTAAGAGGGATCTCCCTTGGGGTCACTGCTGTCTCCTCTTTTCTCCGCCTCCAGGTTCCTCTCAGCCACACACACACTCTTTCCGCAGGCTCATCTCTGTGTGTAATTAACCACCACCAGCTCCCCGCTTGCTTGCTCCCCGAGTCCTGGGTGCCCCGAGGGCTGTCCTCTTTGTGTTTGCTGGGCACAGGCTCTGGAGGTGTGCCCTGGGATGGAATTCTTCCCCATTTCTGTCGTCCTCAGAGATCTCCCCGCTGGCTTACCTCTGCCCGGGGCCGTGTCACACCCGTGCTGAATCCTTCCGAACCTTCTTTGATCGCTCACCGGGAGAATCAGGGCGCCCGCTGTCTTCCGCCACCGCCACCAGGGCTGCTGTAAGAAGAAGACTGTACCCTGGGCGGCTCGGGAACACGGGAATCCTTCTCTCGGTCTTGGGGCCCGGGAGTCCGGGGTCCAGGGAGCCGAGACTCGGGGTCTGACAAGAGGCCCTCCCTGATCTCCGAGGGCGTCTTCTCCCTGCGTCCTCACAGGTGGGAGGGGCAGGGTTTGGGGGGGTCTCTTTTATAAGGACACTAACCACCCACTCTCCCTGAGTCCCCCCCTCCTCACACCATCACGTGGAGGTGAGATTTCAACATGTGAATTTCGGGGGATGCTGTGATGGTCCCATGTCCTGCATGGTTCGGGGTTCGGGCTCTGGAAGAGGGGCCGCACGCCAATGAAAGAGACGAGAGAAGAAATAACAATTTGGAGCCGAACCCGGTTTGGCTCAGTGGAGAGAGCATCGGCCTGCGGACTAAAGGATCCCGGGTTCAATTCCGGTCAAGGGCATGTACCTTGGTTGCGGGCATATCTCCAGTAGGAGGTGTACAGGAGGTGGCTGATGGATGTCTTTCTCTCATCGATGTTTCTAGCTCTCTATCCCTCTCCCTTCCTCTCTGTAAAAAAAATCAATAAAATATATTAAAAAAAAAAAAGAAATGATCATCTGGAAATATTGGGGGACCGGGCGGGAGCCCAACTCCAGAGGAAGGACTCCGTGTGGGCTCCGGCCTCGCCACCCTTTCATTCAGTTTGGGGTCCACCTGTCGCCCTCGGCAGGCATTTCCAGCGACAGGCGGACTCTCTTATCAGGGAGGGCTTACATGACACTCGGGTGGGGAAGGTGCTTCAGACACCATGGTCTCCACTAAACGTGGGTGCACAGCCCTGACCTTGGCCAGGGCTCCAGGGTCACCAGCCCCTCCCCGGGACCCCTGTCCACACCTGGTGAAGACAGCAGGCGGTCCCCCAGGGGTGTAACAGGCAGCCCCGGCACCTCGCTGTCTTTGGGGTGAAGGGGAATGCTGGCTCCATTGTTGCTCAGCCCGAGCTCATGGCCCTTCAGGAAGCCTGTGGCCACAGCCTCTGCCTCATGTCTGGCGCCGCTGGTCGTCCCACCCTCCTCTCCCCTCAACCTCCTCTCCCCCCACACTTCTCTCTGGCGATTTCCCTCTCCGGGGCTCTGTCCACAATGACACTGCGGTCTCCTCGGGTTTCTCCTTCCCTCAGGCCTCCTCGGACCACCGGGCAGTCTGCCCCCGGAAGTACCCACCCTGTTTGGGGGTCTAGCCCAAGGCTGGGCCGGGAGCCACCTCTTGGGGCCCTGACACCAACTCCCGTGGAAATTTGTGCGGGAAATTGTTGAAGTCTCATGCACAGGTCTTTGAGATTCATCCGAGCTTTCCTTTTTCTTTCTTTCTTTTTTTTAAATATATTTTATTGATTTTTTACAGAGAGGAAGGGAGAGGGACAGAGAGCTAGAAACATCGATGAGAGAGAGACATCCATCAGCTGCCTCCTGCACGCCCCACCCTGGAGATGTGCCCGCCACCAAGGTACATGCCCTTGACCGGCATCGAACTTGGGACCTTTCAGTCCACAGGCTGACGCTCTATCCACTGAGCCACACCTGTTTCGGCTCATCTGAGCTTTTCAACGAGTCAGTAGCTGGCTCCTCTCCGGCACCCCAGCCTTGTTTATTTTATTATTTTAGTGCTGAGCGACCGGCCATCGTCTGGACGGACCGAATTTGATGTTATGAGAACATGCGTGTCGGCGCAAGCAGCGCCTGTGAGACGGTGTTGGCAGAGTTCCCAGGTTTCGGCTGTCACAGAGTAAAGCCACGGGGAAGACGTGTGTACATGTGTTTGAGTAAACATGAGTCTCCTTTGTTGTCTTTTATCCCGGGCAGATCCACAGGAATGAGAGAGAGGTTGCTGGCTCCTGTGAAGTCACGTGGTAACTGACTGTTTAACTGTCTTCCCAGGACGCGACCCCGTGAATTCCTTTCATCCGCGCGAAAGGCTGTGGCCGCCGCATTCCGCCGGCACGGGCAGTGACAAGGTGCATTTTTTTTCAGTCATTCTGGTGCATTTCTTAGTGGAATTTTTAAAAAATATATATATATTATTGATTTTTTACAGAGAGGGAGAAGGATAGAGTCAGAAACATTGATGAGAGAGAAACATCGATCAGCTGCCTCCTGCACGCCCCCTACTGGGGATGTGTCCGCAGCCAAGGCACATGCCCTTGATTAGAATCGAACCTGGGACCCTTCAGTCTGCAGGTGATGCTCTACATACTGAGCCACACCGCTTTCAGCGGTAGTGCCATCTCATCATGCTTTAATATGCATTTCTCTAGTGGCTAATGGTGGGACGCAGCCTTTATGTGCTTATTTGCCGTCTTGTGTGGTGCCCCGTGCCACGTCGGCTCATGTCCCTCCTTTGTTAGGAAAATCGGGGTGTCTGCGCTCTTACTGTACGTTTTGAGGGTTCCTTCTCGCTCTGGATGCGAGTCCTCGGCTGAGTGTGTGATTTGTGAGCATTTCCTCCGAGGCTGCCGCTTGGTTCTCTATTCTCCTGACAGTCTTTTTTGAGGAGCACAGGCTTAAGTTTTTATAAAATCCAGCGGATCCGTTACCTCCCATTTCTGTGTGTGGATGCCTGCCGAACTGCTGCCGCTCCGAGGGATGGGGGTCAGGGCTCCTGTCCCGCCACTGCCATGTCCCATCGATCAGTGTTTAGCACACCCCGACTTTGCTTATCTCCATGAGCTGTCCACTCCACCCCAGGTTTGGGTGGTTTTCCTGTAAAAACCTTTCTAACTTGTGTTTTATATTCACATCTCTGGTCCATGTGATTTAATGTTTATAGAGCTCAAGGATCTTTTCTTTGCATATGGATGATAATTGCTGGAATATCTAGGGACACCTTTTTTTTTTCCTTAAAGTCTCTCTTCCTCTCTCTCCCTCTTTCCCTCCCTCCCACCCTCCCACCCTTCCTCTCTCTAGGTCAGTAAAAGTATATGGTGTACACAGTGAAAAAGTACATTTCTCTTTCACCACAGTGCCCTAGGTCTCGGCTTAGCTCCCCAGAGACACCTCTTACAATTTCTAATGGATTCTCCCATGGAATGTAAGGTGTACAGACATCTATCTCCTTTTAAAAAAAAAAAAATACCCCACAAACTGTAGCATGCTATCCCGACTGTTTATGGCCTTGCTTTTCTCACTTAAGAGTATGCTGTTTTGCTGCAGCTGGTTTTTAGCTCAGTGGATAGAGCGTCGGCCTGCAGACTTAAGGGTCCCAGGTTGGATTCTGGTCAAGGGCAGGTACTTTGGTTGCTGGCACATCCCCAGTGGGGGGCGTGCAGGAGGCAGCTGATCAATGTTTCTCTCTCACCCATGTTTCTAACTCTCTCTCTCTCTCCCTTCCTCTCTGTAAAAAAAAATCAGTGAAGTATATTTAAAAAAAAAAAAAAGAGCATGCTGTCTTGGAGAACATCCCATATTAGAACAAGAAATGGCCCATACTTCTGAATGGCTCATGATGTGCCGTTGTACGCGTGCCATCACGTATGTAATCCGCTCACGCTGGCCTGTCCCTCAGGATGTCCGGTCCCCCAGTGGTCGGCAAACTGTGGCTCATGAGCCACATACGGCTCTTGAGCCACGGTTTGCCGCTCTGTTGACTAATGAGTTTGCTGACCACTGCCTTAGGGAAAAACATTTAAAAAACATTTTAATGATGTACTAATGTCTTTAACCTGAAGTCAAAACTTCTGGGTAAGGGTAATTAATGCCTTACAGCAGTGGTTGGCAAACTCATTAGGCAGCAGAGCCGCAAACGATGCTGTGGCTCTCGAACCACGGTTTGCCGACCACTGCCCTAAGCAATCGGTGATGTCCCTCCTGTTTAGAAAGAACCTCAGAACTCAGCCAGTGTGCTCATTCGTTTTTATTCATTCATTCATTTATTCATAATTTTTTTAGCATGCTCATTCTTGGCAGGCACAGGAGGCTGAGCGGGGAGCAGCGGCAGGCCCGTCCGGTGGTTGGTGAAGGAGGGAGCGTGCTTTGCCAGGGCTTGGAGGGGCGAGGGAGGGCGTGGGGAGGGGAGCCGGGAAGAGCTGTGGGCGTGTCTGCCCTGGACCCGGGTCGGAGGGCAGGATTTCCACATAAAGGGAGCGAGCGGCATCACCAGCCGCCGAAGGCTGGGTCTCGGTCTCCTTTGATGAAAATCACAGGCAAAAGGAGGACACCACCCTCGCTGGCCGTGGAGGTCACTTTCATCTCTGACGGCCCGCGATCTGCCGCCCGGAGCCTGTGGGTGCCGACTAATGAGCCTGGCCGCTCACTCCGGAATCCACCGGAAACCCGTCTAAGTGTGTCTTAGCCGGAGCGCCCAGAAAGTCAGCTCTCATGTGCGGCAGGTGGGCTTCCTGCCTGTGGGTTCCCCCACTCTGAGCCTCTCACTCACTGACAACCCCTCACCCCCCAAACCTGCTGGTCGTGCCGGAAGTGAGGGGGTACGTCCCCTAAGTTTGCAATTGGCTAACCTTTGCAGGCCATCAACATTTTTAGGGGAAGACATTCTCAAAAACGAACTGTACCGGTTAGAAACGAAATAATGTTTATTATTAAAACGATAGCACGTTAAAAATAGGTAAAAATGAGCCGAGACCGGTTTGGCTCAGTGGATAGAGCGTCGGCCTGGGGACTGAAAGGTCCTGGGTTCGATTCCGGTCAAGGGCAGGTACATTGCTTGCGGGCACATCTCCAGTGTGGAGCGTGTGGGAGGCGGCTGATCAATGTCTCTCTCTCATCGATGTTTCTAACTTTCTATCCCTCTCTCTTCCTCTCTGTGAAAAATCAATAAAATATATTTAAAAAAAAAAAAAAGGTAAAAGTGGGAATCACCCCCAGGCAGAGGAGGGATTTCCTTTCCTTCAGGCTGTCAGACAAGAGAGTGGGGCCAGGTGCTTCCCCAGGTCAGCTGATGCTGGGGGCGGGGCAGCCAGGAGGGGGCGCTCCTCGTCTCCAGGCTCACAGGACTGGGCTGTGGCCAGGCCTCGATGGTCAGGGGCGCTTCTCCCCAGCACGGGGGGTCCCAGCAGCAAAGCGCGGTTGCCAGGCCCGAGGGGTGACCCCAGAGCCCCCCTTCACCAGCAGACTCCTCGTGGGCCTGGCCCCTTGCCCAGGCAAGAAGCTCAGAGGCTTTGAGGCTGCTGGAAGGGACTCGGAAGAAGCCCCAGCTGAGAGAGGTCACTGCGAGGGTGAGAATACGGGGGTGAGACTACAAGGGTGGGAAGGGAAGGGGGAGGGAAGGGCAGCTGTCGGCGGTGTGGGCACTCAACAGGCAGAAGATGCGGCTGCTCCGTAAGTTGGCGTTTCAATTAGCAGCCCGGACTTGGCTGTGATGTGACTCTCTCCTCTCTCCTCTCCTCTCCTGGCCCCGAAGGCAAAGCAGCGGCCCATCTTGTGCTGACCTGTTTCCCAGGGAGTGGGGGGTCCTGACATCAAAGCCCTGGCGTGGATTTTTGGGGTGTTTTCCTGAATACCCTGAGCACCGTCCCGAAGAGAGTGTCGGCGTTTCCTTTAAGACTGGTCCTCTGCCTCCCCGCAGACACAATACAGTGCATTTGCACTTCAAAGTCACGTGCCATTCAAATGCCTCCTTTGGCCCTGGCTGGTTCGGCTCAGTGGATGGAGTATCGGCCTGCGGACTGAAAGGTCCGGGTTCGGTCTCGGGTCAAGGGCATGCCCTTGGTTGCAGGCTCCTTGGGCCCAGGCCCATGTCTCTCTCTGGCTCTCCTTCCCTTCCAGGCCCCCTAACCATCCACGGGAAAATAGCCTCAGGTGAGGATTAACCACAGACTAAAAACACCTCCTTTGCAAAGTCAGTGCAGATCCGGGCATGGGCTTGCTTAATCACAGACTTACTTCCCGCGTTCCCGTTAGCCGCGTGTTAAAACGCTGCGGGGAAGGAGGGCAGTGCCGGGCTCTCTGGTGACCCCCATTAAACATTTCCCAGAAGGTGAGAATTACTGCAGTCATACTGTCAGCGCTGAGACAGTCACAAGACAAATGCATAGCGGGGCCTCGGTCCCTCCAGCGCCGGCCGGCGTCTCCCTGCGAGACGGCTTTCGGCGCCTCTAATTAACGGGGCGCGCTGCTGGGTGTGGGGCGACGCGAACCCTCGCCACGGCGGTGGTGTGAGCGCACGGCACGCTGTGGGTGGGCCGTTCACCGTCCCGGGATGTCACTGTCTGAGGCACGTGGCTCGCAAGCTGCAGTTTGCCGGCCATTAGTCTAAGGCAGCGGTTCTCAACCTTCCTAAGGCCTCGACCCTTTAAGACAGCTCCCCATGGGGTAGTGACCCCCAACCCTAAAATTATTTCCGTGGCTACTTCATCACTGTCATTTGCTACTGTGATGAACTGTCATGTAAATATCTGATAGGCAGGATGTATTTTCGTCATTACAAATTGAACATCATTAAAGCATAGTGATCAATCACAAAAACAATATGTAATTATATATTGTGAAATATTTATTTCTAATGACAAATAAATGAAATTTTGTCTTGAATCGTGGTGTAGCATGGGCACAGTCCTCCTAGGACAACAGTAAACTACATAGCTACACTTTGCTACACCGAGGAGCGGTGTGTGGGTTCCCAAGACCATGGGAAATAGGTGTTTTCTGCTGGTCTTAGGCGACCCCTGTGAAAGGGTCGTTCAACCCCCAAAGGGGTCGAGACCCGCAAGTTGAGAACCGCTGATCTAACTTTTGGTGTCTGGCTCCATCCCCAGCAGGGGGCGTGCAGGAGGCAGCTGATGGGTGATATTTCTCTCTCACGGATGTTTCTTTCTCTTTGTTCCACTCCCCCCACCTTTCTCACAGGGCTTCTTGGCTCCCAGGTCTGTGTTCACCGCGGGGCATCCTGCCCTGTCTGTTCCAGAGAACTTTCTAGAGCCCATGGCCTCGTCTGTAGGTGGCACCTCTCCGTGTGACACACGGGCCCCAGACCTGGGCCTAGGAGTCACCCTGGCCCGTCTCCAGGCTCCATGGCTCTCCCTGTCCCTTGCAAGGCTCTCTTCCCTGGGGCCTCCCCGCCCCCAGCCGGGCACCCATCCCGGTGCCCATGGGAGCAGCAGGGGGTGGCGCCGTGCAGGGAGCAGCTACCCCCACCAGAGGGCGCCGCAGCCCCGAGCCCTGGGCACCCAGAGGCCACAGCCCCGCCCGCTCTGCCCCAGAGAAAGGGGGGTGGGTCCAGGAGAGGTGCACTCAGCCCTGGCTCAGACTTTGCCTGGGGAGGGGACGTCACCCCGGCTGCCCCCTGATCTGGAGCCCCGTGCGCTCCGCCAGCACGTGGCTGTAGGAAGAAAATGGTCCATTTAAGGCAGCGGTTCTCAACCTGTGGGCCGAGACCCCTTTGGGGGTTGAGTGACCCTTTCACAGGAGTGTGGTCTAAGGCAAGTGTCATCCTTGTAGGAGGAACGAGGACTCAGACCTCGCCAAGGTGGTCCCGGCCTCGGGAGACCCGGGGGGTGGCTGCTCGGTGAGAGAGGCGTTGGCATCAAACGGCAGCCGGTCTCCAGGTGAGAGGCGGTGGGAGGAGCCGAACGCCCCCCTCTTCCTCCTCATCCCTTGTCCGGAGGGCCAGCCGGGTCGGCTTGGCACAGCTGCCCGCCTCGCACAGGGGCTGCCTTCCAAACCAGGGCATGTGGGGGGAGCAGGGGCCGCTCTGGGAAAGAAACCTGAGGGCGGTGACGGGGACCCGCAGCCACGGGGGATGGGGGACCTGCAGTTATGGGGGAGGGAGGGCCCACAGTTACGGGCACAGCAGTTTCGGGGACCAGGCCCAGATGTGAGTGCCAGTCCCTGGTGCCCGCAGAGCGGCATCCGTTCCCCTAAGAGAAATGCCAACAGGAGGTTGTAACAGCTCCGCCAGAGAGTCTGTGAGCTCGTCCCGTTTCCGAGGAGCTGCCTGTGACGATCAGTGTGTCGCCGGCTGTGGCTGGAGTTAGTGGGGCTGAACCACCCGGCCATTTCTGAGCCCCTAAGCAAACCAAGGTCCTCCCCCTTTTAATCCTTCTTCACCTGAGGGTGTTTTTTGCCATCGCTTTTCTTTCTTCCTTCCTTCCTTCCTTCTTCCTTCCTTCCTTCCTTCCTTCCTTCCTCCCTCCCTTCCTCCCTTCCTTTCTTTCTTTCTTTTTTTAAAATATATTTTATTGATTTTTTTACAGAGAGGAAGGAAGAGAGATAGAGAGTTAGAAACATCGATGAGAGAGAGACATCGATCAGCCGCCTCCTGCATGCCCCCTACTGGGGATGTGCCCGCCACCAGGATACATGCCCTTGACCGGAATGGAACCTGGGACCCCTCAGTCCGCAGGCCGATGCTCTATCCACTGAGCCAAACCAGTTTCGGCTTGCCATCACTTTTCAGAGAGCATGGAGGGGAGGGAGTGAGGAGGAGAGAGAAGGGCGGGGGAGAGAGAAAGTAAGAGAGAGAGAGAGAGAGAGAAGAGAGAGGAGGGTGGGGGAGAAAGTGTGAGAGAGAGAGGGAGAGAGGGGAAGAGAGAGGAGGGCGGGGGAGAGGGAGACACAGTGAACCTGCAGCCCACCCAGGGCTAAGCGTTTTGAACCACCAGGTATTTAAATTGCAAAACACACCGACTTGCCTCTGGCAAAGCCGCCTGTTTCGGCCTCACTGCCAGACACCCAGGGAGTTCTTTAGTCTCCTCCCAACCAACTTTGTTTTCCTCACTGAAGAGCTCGTGGTGGGCCCTGGCCGGTTCCGTTCGGTGGAATGAGCCTCAGCTTGAGGACCGGGGTCCCAGTTTGATTCCCAGTTGGGGTTGTGGGCTCGATCCCGTGTGGGGCGTGCAGGAAGCAGCCGATCCGTGGCTCTCTCTCATCTCGGATGTTTCTGTCTCTCCCTCTCCCTTCCTCTCTGAAGTCAATAAAAATATATTTTAAAAAAAGGACACGCAGTGGGCACAGGTGCATTTTAATTCTCACCTGCATGTCCCGTGCTGGCCAAGGACAAGGGGGTCCCTTCCCAGGAGGGGATTTATTTATCTTCTATAATTGAAACTTTATAGCCTGAAGCAGAGGCCTAGGCCAGCCAGGGTGTGCGGAAAGCTTGGCTTCCTCCTCCAAGCCTCCCTCCTGCTCGCTCCGTGGCCGCAGCCTTCTTGGTTGGGGTTAATTTGCATACTCGCTCCTGATTGGCTTGTGGGCGTGGCTCGTGGGTGCCGCAGAGTGATGGTTAATTTGCACATTACTCTTTTATTAGATAGGATGAGACATGTGTACAACGGAATATCTTGTACTTAGCAGAAGGCCGCCAGGGGTAATCGCTCTTGCTGGCACATGTCAGCGTGATTCGTGGCGAACCCCGTGAACCTGCACGCCAGCTCGTGAAGTGACGCCGCTCTAACCGTCTTGGCGGACGAGGGGAGGACTACGCGGGGTCAGTGACCGCTCTGTGGCAGAAGCAAGCGTGGTATCTCAAGACCTTTATTATCACACACACATCGCACTTCTGGAGAAGCATGTGGGAACCTCTTTCCACGTCCCGCGTGGTTCAGGGTTCCCGGTTCAGGGTTCGGGTTCTGAAGGAGGCCGCACACAAACGAAATGAGAGACTAGAAAACATTAATTTGGCGATATTGGGGGGCCAGGCGGGAGCCTTCCTCTAGTGGAAAGGACTGCCACTTGCTCTGGCCTTTTTCTCCCTTTTATTAAGGCTTTGGGACACACCCCTAGCCTTTAGGCAGGAAATGACAAGAACACAAACTAACATGAAACAAACAGATAGAGGTTGCTTCAACCAATAACGTTTCAACTAAACAGTGAGTAATGAGCTCTGACCTTTCAGAGCAGTTAAGGTTGACCAGCCTTCTGGCCTCCTGTTTACATCCATTTAGTGAGAACAATGTTTGGGTTCCAACGGAAGCATCCTTTAATGCCGTGCAGGGAAGGTCTTTATTTTTATCAGTTCATTGGAACCACCGGCCGCGGGCGGCTTTGAAATGTGGTGATTTAGGGTCTGTTCGTCGTGTCTTGTTGACTTTACCTGGATGTCTCCCGCCTCCTATTGGGAAAACCCAGTGGAAAGCCAAAGAAAGACCCGGATCCTTTTGACTATGAGTCCGCGGGGGCCCCGTACCTAATGGAGGGGAAACGCTCAGTGAAGTGTGCCTGGCCCCGCCGTCCCTCATCCGTGATGAGCGGTCACAGCTCCTGAAAAGGGAAGACAGATGTCCCTCCGGTGAGACGTGTAGGTAATGGCCTGTGTAACAGGGTGTCCCCGTGGATCCAGGGCTAATGCGGTTTCCAGAGAAGAAAGGCATCGCCGTGCAGGTCTCATTCTGCCCGTTTCCCTGGAGACAGCATTAAGCTGGTACTGAGGCATCTCTGCCCCCACCCCAGCGTGGCTCAGCGGCTGAGCATCGACCTGTGAACCAGGAGGTCATGGTTCGGTTCCCAGTCGGAGCACATGTCTAGGCTGCAAGCTCCATGCATGCCAGGGGCAGCAGTCAATGATTCTCTCTTACCCTTGATGTTTCTTTTTCTTTTTTTTAAAATACAGTGGTACCTCAAGATACGAGTGCCCTAACATATGAGATTTCTGAGATATGAGCCGTCAAGAGAGGGATTTTTGCTTTGAACTACAAGCAACATTTGAGATAGGAGTCATCGCGTGGGTCAGCCGGCTGCAGACGACCCACCCGTTTACCGTGACTTGAGCGTCTCATAGTTTCCCACGCCTCAAGGTTACGGAACAAATTAAACTCGTATCTCGAGGCACCACTGTATATTTTATTAATTTTTTTTTTTCAGAGAGGAAGGGAGAGAGCTAGAGAGCTAGAAACATCGATGAGAAAGAGACATCGATCAGCCACTTCCTGCACTCCTCCCACTGGGGATGTGCCTGAAACCAAGATACATGACTTTGACCGAAATCGAACCCGGGACCTTTCAGTCCCCAGGCCAACGCTCTATCCACTGATGAGCCAAACCGGTTTCGGCTACCTTTGATGTTTCTATCTCTCTCTCCCTCTCCCTTCCTCTCTGAAATTAATAATAATAATAATAATAATAATAATCCTTAACCATAAAAAAAAAGAGCAGCATCTTCAAGTGGATGGTTTTGTACCTGAAAGTGGGGTTCCATGTGGGGGGTCCCTTCGCCCATGCCAAGTATGAGCAGCGAGTCCTGAGAGTAAGGGCCCCAGGGTGGGAAGGGCACACGAGGCCAGACGTGGGCATCAGAGAGTGCCACCTGCCTCCTTGCACCTTCCCTCTCCCCCCACCCCCACCCTGGGGCTGGGGCTGGGGGTTTCCCCGGCCCTTCTAGAAGGGGCTCCTGGCCTCTCGCTGGGCCCAGGTCTCCTTCAGAGCTCTCAGCTCAGGAGCCCGGAACGCTTAGGGTCTGGGTGCACTGAGGGGTGTTCATCCCGTGGTCTCCAGACACCCACCTGGTACCTGGTATGGCGTCCGCTAATATGTGCCCACATCTCGGCTGATCCTGTTCCTTAGCCCCGAAGCCCCGTGTGCTCACACCTGGACGCTGATGCAGGCATGTGAGTGCCCCCGCTGAACGCAACATCCACCAGCATCTCTGAGCCCCGGCTGTGTGCCAGGGGTCTCCAGACCTAACCTGTCCCAGTGAATGTGCCTCATCCCTCCCAGCCAGCTCTCGCCGTTGGTGCTTTTCCAGATTGGAAATGCCTGAGGTCAAAGGTGACCCTGCGGACATCACACACCTGGACACAGATCCCTGGAAAGGGGAAACCGTGAGGCGGGCTCATGCCTGTCACACCCCCGCCTCACGGTATGCAAATGAAGGTGCGAAGACTTCCCTTCATTGAGACGCATTGGTAACGATGGAGGTATTAGCTGGTATACAGAGGATCGATGTGCATTATGGCGTACCATGTTTAACTTGCTCTTTCAACTCAAATCTTAGATGTCTTTCCATGTCAGCACAACAGGTCCGTCTATTTTCTCCTTCCCTTTACTGTGTCTTGAATAATAACGGGGAAAACCATAAATGCGTGGAGCAGAGCATTAGGATACATTTATTCATTCCGGTGATGAATATTCATGGGGCGTCCGCCTCACTGCCAGGCGCTGGCCTTGGTGCTGGAGATAAGGAGGGAGCAGGAGGCCGTGGCGTTCCAGGGGGAGAAGCAGGAAGCAGAGTCTGAAATGTGAGCACGTCGGCGGAGAACCGTGTGGGGTGATGGGTGGGGCCGAGAGTAGGGAGGTCCGTCTTCGCAGTGGGGTCGGGCGGACCCTCTCTCCGAGGAGGGTGCGTTTGAGCAGAGACACGAACGAAGCTGGGAGGTAAGAGGACAGGCCGGGAAGAGGGTCCTGGACACACAGGGGCGCTGGCAGGTGACTGGCAGCCAGTTCTTAGAGCAGCGGTTCTCAATCTGTGGGTCACAACCCCTTTGGGGGTCGAACAACACTTTCACAGGGGTCGCCTAAGACCATTGGGAAATGGAGGGATGGATGGATGGGTGGCGGGATGGATGGATGAATGAATGAATGGAATGAGGAATGGATGGATGGATGGATGGATGGATGGATGAGTGAAGAGATGGATGGATGAATGGATGAGTGGATGAAGGGATGGATGGATGGATGAGTGGATGGAGGGATGGATGGATGGGTAAAGAGATGGATGGATGAATGGATGAATGGATGAGTGGATGGAGGGATGGATGGAGGGAGGGAAGGCTGGATGCATGGAGGGAGAGATAGATGGATGGATGAATGGATGAGTGGATGGAGGGATGGAGGGAGGGAGGGAAGGCTGGATGCATGGAGGGAGAGATGGATGGATGAATGGATGAGTGGATGGAAGGATGGATGGAGGGAGGGAAGGATGGATGGGTATAGGGAGGGATGGATGGATGGGTGGAGGGATGGATGGATGAATGGAGGGATGAATTGTACAAAGGGTACCGGGCAGGGAAGTGGGGGAGTTTCATAAAAAGCATCCTTCCTAAGACACAAGGAAAGATGCACCTCCTGATGGGAGGAGTAGCCTGGTGCGGTTGGGGGCGGGCGGCGTTGCTGTGTCGGTGAAGTCACACAGAGAGCCGGGGGCCGGGCTCTGAGACGCGCAGAGCGTGTGGACAGCCTGGCGCACTGGCACGGATCGCCGGGTAAGCCTCTGACCCAGACACCCCGCAGGATGAGAAGCTGGTCGGCGGGCATTTCTCCGCCTCTCGACGCAGCAGCCTTCCCGGTGGAAGAATCAGTAGCTGGAAGGGACTCTCTAAAAGGCTTCTTCAAAGCCGGTGCGGTTCCGGAGGGCAAAGGGCCTTGTTGTGCGGCGCAGAGATAAACGCCATCGCGCCCTCAGGCTTCCATCTCCAGACCAGCGCCGTCAAACACTCGGTATTCACCGCCTCAAATCAGCTTCCAGATAACGGCGAGACGCAGCCGGCCTTCGCCCTGATAAGGAGAGCGCTGGATGGGTTTAAGTTAAAGCCGCGGTACCTGCTCAGAATGCAGAGGCGCTCGGCCCCGGAGGCCTGGCTGAGCCGAGCCGCCTCACCCTGCTGCACCGGGACGGGGGGGCCTGGCCGTGAACTCGGCCAGAGACAGGAAGCTGAGCCCCCCACTGTGTGGCCACCGGCTGCATTGCCGTCCCCTGTGGGGCCAACCACCACAAGGGCACTGCCCATTTACGCACCTCCCTGTGCGCCACCCGGGCATCATGAGTCAGCTTTTCACAAGCAGGAAACTGAGGCACAGGGCGCTGGAGGGGCTGTTTGGACACCCCAGTCCTTCCGAGTTCTTGGAGGGCACACTGACATTGTGTGTTGGAGGGCAGACAGGTCGGCCTTTGCCCTGGGCAGCGTAGCCAAATGGTTAGAGCGCCAGCCCCGCCCACCAAAGGGTCACCGTTTGGAGCCAGAAATATTGATGAGGGAGAGGCATCCATCAGCTGCCTCCTGCACGCCCCCTACAGGGATATGCCCACAACCAGGATACATGCCCTTGACCGGAATCAAACCTGGGACCTTTCAGTCCGCAGGCCGACGCTCTCTCCACTGAGCCACACCGGTTTCGGCAATCTCTGTAATACTGTGAGGTATTATAACTCTACGTTTTATTCCCTGCATCTTCCTACTCGCCCTGAACGGGCAGAACTGGAAAGGTTAACGTAGCCAAAATGCAAAGAAAATTCGGAAGAGGCTTCAGTTCTGAGGTGGTGGTGGCACGGTCAGTGGGATTAGGAGGGGACTTCCAAAGCCAATCTTCTTGCTCCTGGAGAGGAAAGGACATTGCTCCGGCTGGCTGGCTGCAGAGTCGGAGGGAGACGCCGGGGGCTAGAAGGCTGGCCCTCTGCCCCTCTCTGCCTGGAGGAGGGATGGTCAGACCACTAAAGAGCCTGGGGCCCGGCCGGCATGGCTCAGGGAAGGAGCATTGACCTAGGAACCAGGAGGTCAGGGCTTGATTCTCGGTCTGGGCACATGCCCAGATTATGGGCTGCGTACACACCAGCGGGCGTGCCGGAGGCAGCTGATCAGTGACTCTCTCTCATCATTGATGTTTACATCTCTCTGCCTTTCCCTTCCTCTCTGAAATCAATACAAATATATACCCGTATTTTCCAGCGTATAAGACGACCCCCAACTTTTCCAGTTAAAACATAGAGTTTGGGATAGACCCGCCTTATCAGATGACACCCGGCATAGAAGATGACCCCAGACTTTTGAGAAGATTTTCTTGGGTGAAAAAGTCATCTTCTACGCTGGAAAATACGGCATATAAATAGAGTGGTACCTCGAGATACGAGTGCCCTAACATACGAGATTTTTGAGATACCAGCCGTCGAGCAAGCAATTTTTGCTTTGAAATATGAGCAACATTTGAGATAGGAGTCATCGCGCGGATCGGCCGGCTGCACACGACCCACCAGTTTATCGAGACTCGAGCGTCTCATCATTTCCCACGCCTCAAGGTGACGGAACGAATGAGATTCGTATCTCGAGGTCCCGCTGTAAAAGAACCCTGGGCATCCTAGAGCAGTGGGCAGAGCCCTGTGCCCGGCTGCGCCCAGCAAAGAGGCCCACCCAGCCCCCACCCCACGTATGCAGCACCATGGGACGGGGGCGGGTCTGGCCAGAGCAGGCTTGACCCAGTCCCACAGAGGGACCCGCAGCCCCGGAGCCCGGGGCCAGAGCACCCAAAACCTCGCGGCCCCTGGAAGGTAGAGTTACCCATGAGCAGGGCACCCTGTGCTTTTGCCTGCCCGCTGCAGGCGGAGGGAGCCGTTGGCAGAGGAGGCGGCTGGCCGCACAAGGCACCCTTTGAGCTGCGGCCGGTTCCCCAGGAGAGTTTTCCCTGCAGGAGGCGGGGCGGCGGGGACGGGGCTGGAGGCCCGAGCGCCATGCGCAGGGGACAGACAGACGGGGCTTTGTGTCAGGGTGGCTGCGGCCGCTGGCGCTGGGGGTGGGGATCCGAGCTGCCTCATCCTGGGATGCCTTTCCAGCTCTCGCACCCGTTCTGAAGTGGCAGATAAAGGCCCTTATCTCGCCTTCCCCCTAATTGAATAATTATGGCCTCGGCGCTGTTTTCATTATTGTAACTCCATTCACGCGCATCTGCAGACTCACAACAAGGGCATCCCGTTTTACTGGGCTCCAGGGGAGCGCGCCCGGTGCAGAGAGCGGCGTTTGTCTGTGGGGGAAGCATCGCAGGACCGGCCGAGGGCGGAGGGACGCTGACCCTCCTGTGACCTTGGGAGCGGGTGCTTCGAGGCCGGGGTGCCAGGCCCGGGAAGGGCTGAGGGCACCGCTGGCCTGTCCTGGGCTTGGCCTCTCTCCGCGGGCTGGCCTTCTGCCGGCTGCGCTCCGTCTGAGTAATGGCTTTTCCCATCGTCGCTGGCAGATTTTTCTTCATCGTCCTAATCTGTATCATGAGAGAGCAGAAATGTAATTTCCCCGGGAGCGCGCATTGCCCCGTGAAAAATGGCTCCTTCGCGCCGGGCCGGAGGGAAGGCATCTTTCAGGAGGGTAACGACCCCTCTTCAGTCAAGTGGCAGCTGAAACCTCCTTTCCTCAAGAGAGTTCTCTTCTCCCGAGTCCGTTTTCCATGGGGTCCCACACACACACCCCCCCATCCTCCTACAAAGGACACGTCTCACAGACAGCCTGTGGGCAGAGCGACTCGGACCCTCTGGCCTTGAGAATGGCCATCACCCACGAATGAGCAAATGTGTGTCCGCAAGGATGTGGTGAAAGCCGTCCGAAGGTTCCCAAACGGGGGGATGAGAGACGGAGTCAACCAGCCATGAGCGATGGGTGGGAAGGGGCCTGGGCCTGAGGTGGCCAGGTGGGCAGGCACGACAGGGCCTATCCTCCCCTTAGGACAGTTTGTGTTAATAAAAAGCAAGGGGTCCTGAGACCAGGAGAACTTGGTTTTTCTTTACCCAGGCTCCTCTGCTCCTCCCCCACTACAATGGCCAGGGCAGCTGGGCTGCAGAAGAGGGAGCAGGAAGCACAGAGTCCCGGAGAGAGAGATGCTGCCCTCACCAGGCTGCCGGTCCTGACGGCAGTGAGGATCCAAGGAATGCGTTTCCACTCTGCCCGTAACTCCCACGACCTGCTCTCTCTCTCTCCCTCTCTCTCCCTCTCTCTCTCTCTCTCTCTCTCTCTCTCTCTCTCTCTCTCTCTCTCTCTCTCTCTCTCTCTCTCTCTCTCTCTCTTTTAATATATTTTATTGATTTTTTTTTTTTACAGAGAGGAAGGGAGAGGAATAGAGAGTCAGAAACATGGATGAGAGAGAGACATCACATCGATCAGCCGCCTCTTGCACGCCCCCCTTCGGAGATGTGCCTGCAAGCAAAGTACATGCTCCCGACCGGAATCAAAACCTGGGACCTTTCAGTCCACAGGCCGATGCTCTATCCACTGAGCCACACCGGTCTTGGCGACACCTTCTCTTATGAACAGACATCGAACCTGGCCAGGAGGCACTGGACAAGGCCCGGCCCCTTGCCCACCCCTTTCTCAGCCTCACAGCTGCTCCTGGCAGCCCGCCTCCCTGGCTCCGCCGCCTCCTCTTCTTCCTTCCTGACGTGCCAGCTGCCCATGGGAGGCCGCTGGAGGGGGCTGCAGGGACACATGCCAGTTATCTTTGGAGCAGAAGCCCACGTCTGCCGTGAAGCCAGTTCCAGCCCGTCATCACTGCAAGAGTTTCACGGGAAGGTGGATGGAACTTGGGGACTCAGCAAGGGCTGCGTCACCTATGTTATCACCGGTTGGGAATGGCTAATGGCATTTCCCCAAACGGGAAAGGGACCCATACATTGATGGTGTGCTGCCATACAGCTGGAGCATCTTAATCTACATGTGATTGCCTCCTACTGGCCAAACACCTGAACAGCCGAAGGCAATTCCTCAATTGGACAACAGATTCTGTATGAAACCCTACCCTTTGGTGTGTCTGTCTCCACCTCGCCTTAGGACAATTTGTGTTAATAAAAAGCAAGGGGTCCTGAGACCAGGAGAACATGGTTTCTTTAGCCAGGCTCCTCTGAGCGCCCTCTCTCTCCAGTGCCTTTCAGAATTACGTTTCGTCTCTGGACTCTTCTTATTTAATTTGCACACAGCCCCTTCTCCAGGTTTCCTGAACCCTTCTAGATGCCAGATCAAGACCACAGGCATCACAGTCCCCAGCAGTGGTTCTCAATCTTTCTAATGCCGCGACCCTTTAAGACAGCTCCTCATGTTGTGGTGACTCCCAATCATAAAATTATTTTCTTTGCTACTTCATAACTATAATTTTGCTACTGTTATGAATCGTAATGTAAATATCTGTGTTTTCTGGGACAGATTTAGGGAAACGGGTCAGGGTCTTCGGCGGGGCGTGAGTGAGCTCAGAGGCCTAACTGTGGGAGTCACTGCGTGGCTGGGTTGAATAAAGAGCTCCTTCCCCTCCAGAGCACGGTGGTTTGGTAAATCACCGCTGGGCGTACTGCACCCCATTTCCCCAGGGGCCTGCGTTGTGACAAAGGGCAGGCACAGCCGGTAAGGGGGGCCTGCCGGGGGCTCTGTGGGCACAGCTGTCTGTCAGGCTGCTGGCGGGGCTCAGGGCTTGAGCACCAGCCTCTGATCGGGGAGGTCACGGTTCGGTGGCCCGGTCAGAGCGCACGCCTGGGATGTGGGTTCTGTTACAGGGGGTGGGGGTAAGGGTGGGGGGGCATGCAGGAGGCAGCAGGTCGTTGATGTTCTTCTCTCCTCCCCCTCCCTTTCCCTCCCTGAAATCAACAACAAACAAACAAACAAACACACAAACACAAATGGTTGGACATGGGTCTCTCCCCAGGAGAAGGGAGGGCTCTTCGGGCTCTCCGTCTGGTGGCAGACCTCCCTCCGGGCCGCGCCGTGCTGCTGCGTGTGGACGCGGGGGGCCCTCTGTGGGCAGTGACCCCTCAGAGTCATCTGCAATCGCTTCTCCACTTACCTGCCCTGTGGCTTCCAGGCGGGAAACAGGATAACGTGGGACATCTCTGTGGGAGGGAGGGGGAAGGGGGACATCTTTGCCCAGAGCTCAGGAAGCTGCCTTAGAGAACAGTCGACTGTAGTCTGGAAAGAGTGGGTGCGTCTGGTGGGCTCTCTCCTGCCCACCCCTGTCTCTGGACCAGTAGTGCCCGCCCCCCCGTGGGTGCTGGGCTAACAGAGATGGCCCCCAAAGGCCACAGATCATGGGAAGAGGTCTGTCCTGCACCCACATGTCTACATGGCCCGTGAGTGTCCCCTCCGTGACAGTGAGGGGCAGCCCAGCACCTGGGAGACGTGATCCGCTGCCCTGGCTCCTTCCTCCCGTCTCCCATCTGCTCCCCTTCCCCCTATCCACACCCCACACTCACACCCAGCCCTGTGACGGCAGGTGTCAGGATTCCCCTCTCCTTGAGGAGACCGTGGCTCAGGGGCGGGGGGCCACTCAGGGTTGACTGGGGACCGTGCCAGCCAGCCCGCCGCACCACCCCGCCCCGCGGCACACGCTCCTGGCTCGGCCCTGTCCCTCCACGGCCCCCGCCTCCAGCCCAAGTTCCCCCGTCACGTGAACGGGCCTCTTATCTCCCGGCTGAGGTCAGCCTTTGTGTGGCCGGAGCGGGCCCGTGAGAGGCAGCCACGGTCCCTGGTGGCTCCCCGGCCCGGCGCCCTGTAACCGCTTGGAGGCCGGAGCCGGCACGCACAGAGCCTCGGGGTCCTCACCGGGCAGTGAGGATGTGAGCACCGGCCCAGAGAGAGACCCTGAAACCCGAGAGGAGTCCGCGGGGACGCAGGTGGGAGCCGGAGTCTCCCCATGGCCCCGGAAGGCCACCCTGAAGCGCCCGGCGCCCACCCCTGCCCCGGGGGCCGCTGCGGGGAGGGGACAGCCGCTGTGAGCCGGAACGCGCCGAGCCCGGTAGTCGGTGGCACGGCCCGTCCCGGGTCCCTCCTCCGGCTGCGGCGGTGGCGCCCGATCCCCGCCTGAGACAAAGGAAGAGTGTCTGCCGCCGGCGAGCCGGAGTCACGGGCCGGCGGGGGGCATGCAGGGCCCCGGAGTCCCCGCCGCCGGAACCCGTGTGCTCGGGCCTGCGGACAAGGCCGGGCGCCGGACCTTCCAGGTGAAAGCCTTCCGCACGGAGCTGCGGCACCATGTGATGGTCATGGACTGGGTGAAGAGCCGCTGGTTCCCCTCGCAGAGAAGAGCCAGCGTGTGCGTCCTCCGCCTGTACCGCGGCCTGAAGCCGGCAGAGAGCGGCGCCGGCCGCTGCGAGGTACCGGGGGACGGGGCCAGGGCGGGGAGCCGGGAAGGGGGGGTGCGCAGGCCTCGTTCGTGGGCACCAGGGAGGTGGGGAGGTGGGGGTTCAGCCGACGGACAGGAAGACAGGCCAGATGCTCCGTCTGTGCTAATTATGTCGCCGTGGGTGTGGGGTTCCCCCTCCCCCAGCCAGGGGCTTGGAAAAGACATTTCAGGTTCGGAGCGACGGGGTGGGAGCGGCACACGGGATGGGTGGGGTTTGCACAAGACACAGGCCTGCGTGTGCAAACACGTATCCGTGCTCCGGGGGGTCAGACACTGTGTAGCCCCATGCAGGGACACAGCCGGTTTCTGTGAGTTATGTACATGGAGTGGCCGGATTGTTATGGTCTCTGAACACATAATGATCTGGCCACTCAGTGTGTGTGTGTGTGTGTGTGTGTGTGTGTGTGTGTATTAGAGGCCTGATGCATGAATTCTTGCATGAGTGGAGTCTGGCCAGCCCGGCCAGGGCAAGGGGACATGGGCGGTTGGCTGGCCTGCCTGCTGGTTGAACTCCTGGTTGAGGGGACTCTTTGCCTAGATTATTATGTGTTCAGAGATCGTCATCTGGCCACTCAGTGTGTGTGTGTGTGTGTGTGTGTATTAGAGGCCTGGTGCATGAACTCATGCATGGGTGGGGTCCGGCCAGCCTGTCCAGGGGGAGGGGACATGGGCGGTTGGCTGGCCTGCCTGCTGGTCGAACTCCTGGTCGAGGGGACACTTTGCCTAGATTATTATGTGTTCAGAGATCATCATCTGGCTACTGTGTGTGTGTGTGTGTGTGTGTGTGTGTGTGTGTGTATTAGAGGCTCAGTGTATGAACTAATGCATGGTTGGGGTCCAGCCAGTCTGGCCAGGGGGAGGGGACATGGGCGGTTGGCTGGCCCGCCTGCTGGTCAAACTCCTGGTCGAGGGGACACTTTGCGTAGATTATTATGTGTTCAGAGGTCATCATCCCCTGGCCGCTCGGTGCATTCTGGGTGCCACACACGTGCCACCATCTGTCTTTAAATAAAATGAGTTCCTGTTTGCTCCAGGATGTGGTCGGCGATGGCACCCACAGGGCCCGATCGAGGTAACACAGGCAGATTCGGTTCGGCCGGTGAGAAGGGTCCTTTATGTGTGAGGGGGTGCTGGTTTGCCAACAGCGGCTGCCTCTAAGGGGGTTGTGTGGGGGAGAGAAGGACCCGCGGGGATTTCGAACGTGGAAGGGAGGGGCGCCGATCACCCCGCAGCTCAGCTGCCTTCTGCAGCCGGGATGGCCCCGCTGCATCACCGTTCAGAAAGCAAACTCGCCGGAGACCCGAGCGCTCCTCTCGCCGCGCCGGATGCATTATGAATGACGCTGTAATCGACTCCTGCAGACTCCCTCTCCCAGCGCTTTGGAGAGCCGCGGCCGGCGGATCGCGCCCGGTTTATGAAAAGGGGACCTTTCCGCCTATCGGCGCTCCGATCACGCCCCGGGAAAGCTGGCAGCCGCTCCGGGCCTTTGTGTCCCCACGCTGGCTTCCTTCCTGCAGGGAAACCCGAGAACCCGCTCGGCCGGTGCGCGGCCGGCTCCTGTGGCCGCCGAGCCGGGGCGGTGAATTTCCATGCTCCCCTCGGCGGGAGGGGTGGGGATGGGGGGGGAGGAGGCACGGCATGCTGGCGTCCGTGCAGTCCCGTGTAGCTGTCTGCTGCCCACCCGGCCCCGGGCCGGAGGCGGGCCGTGAGAACCCGCTGGAAGAAGCCAGAGAGGTGGTTCTTGCCTCCTCATTAGTTAGCAGGGGGGCCCCCGTATGTGACTGTGGAGGTGTCCCGGTGGGGGTGCTCGGTCCTGGAGGGAGCAGGGGGTGCTGGGTGCTGGAGGGAGCAGGACCTGTGGAGCTGCATCCTCTGGCCCCTAGCAGGAGGGCTCACGGCGACCTTTGAACCCCCACAGGGCAGACAGCAGCTCAGTGTCCCATCTCTTTTTTTCACGCACCAAACTCCACTTATTCCTGGAGTAACAGCGAAGATAGTGGCGTGGTAAAAACAAGTACAGCGGTACCTCGAGATACGAGTTTAATTCGCTCCCTAACCTTGAGGCGTGGGAAGCTATGAGACGCTCGGGTGGCGGTAAACGGGTGGGTCGTGTGCAGCCGGCCGATCCGCGCGATGACTCCTATCTCAAATGTGGCTCGTATTTCAAAGCAAAAGTCGCTCGCTCGATGGCTCGTATCTCATAAATCTCGTAGGTTAGGGCACTCGTATCTCGAGGTACCACTGTATATGATACATATACGTATATATATTCACACATATATAAACATATATACATACATATATTATATATATATATGTACACACACACACACACACACACACACATATATATATATATATATATATATATATATATATATATATATATATATATATATGTTTTATTCTGCCACGAGCCTGACGCCCCATCTGGAAGTGCCAGGCTAGTATTTAGGGCCGTGCACACCAGGAGAGAATGACAGAGAAGCCGGGTGCACGCCCTGTGAACGTGGCTGGGGTGAAGGTCACGGGCGGGGAGTCAGGGCAGAGAGGGCCGTGCCAGGGCCGGGCGCCGCGTGCAGGCCAGGGGGAGGCGGGGCGGGCACGGAGGGACGGGGTCGGAGGCTCCTGAATGGCCCCATTCATCCGCAGCTGCGCCAGGCCCCGGAGCCGCTCCAAAGCCACCGTCCGTGAGGCTGGCGGTGAGGCCGAGCCCTGAGTGTGGCAGAGGATCCACGTTAGCCACGCCCTCCGAGGGGCCGGGCCGCTGCCGGTGCTGGCGATGGGCGGCGGGGGGTCGGCAGGACCAGGGGGACTCAGAGGAGAGGTCCACTGGGGCCAAGTGCAGTGGCCAGAGGCCCGGTGCCCTGTGACTTTTCTGCTCCCGCTCCGGGTGCCTCTGCTCCCCGAGACCTTCCCCTGCACGCCCGCTCCGCTCCTGGCTCTCACGTGGGTCCCCACCACCCTCCCTTCCTGCTGCCCGGGCTCTGCAGCCCCTGGGGGTCACAGGACAGGATCCCCACCTCCCGGACGCCTGCCAGCCAGCACCCTCAGCTCCTGGAGCTCCAGGCCTTGCCACGTGGGTGCAGCCCCAGGCAGTCCACATTGCGTCTGTTTGCTTTTTCTTTTCAAATAAATTTTTATTGATTTCAGAGAGGAAGGAAGAGGGAGAGAGAGAGAGACATGATGAGAGAGAATCATTGATCAGCTGCCTCCTGCAACTCCCCTATCGAGCCTGCCGCCCTGGCGTGCACCCTGACCAGGAATTGAACAGTGACTCCCTGGTTCACAGGTTGACACTCCACCCGGAGTCAGGCCGGCCGGGCTGCTGTTTCCAGGATGGCAGGGCAGTCTCCGCTGCTCGAACCAGTCTGACTCCTTCTTAAAGGCACACCAGCGAGGGCAGGCCCACCGGAGAGAGCCGCCCTTTGGAGTGACTCCACACCCACTGATGAGCCACCTCGGCGTGTGAGTGGGAGCCATTGACAGCTCCTCTCGCCATGACCCCGGCTCTGCCTGATCTCGGGGACCGGGTCCCTCCCTGGAACTGACAGTCTGCCCCAGGGAAAGGGTCATTTCAGGGACGGACTCACTGTCCCTCTGGGGCAGCCCCTCCAGGCTTCTGGCTGAGTCCTCCGAGTGCCTGTCCTGGCCCTGCGTCTGCCCCTTTAACCCCAGCCGGGATCCGGGTGTGGGGAGGACAGAGTCGCTGCCTCCTGCACGCCCCCTACTGGGGATGGAGCCTGCACCTGGGCAGCTGTCCGGACCCAGACCCCTTCCGTCGGCAGCGGACACTCTGTGCACGGAGCCCAGCCAGCTAGGGCGACTCTCATTATTCTGTGCCAGGCGTGGGGACCCAGAGTGTTGGGGGGGTGACATTGGGGAGAACATGGGCTGTCATCTCGTCACGGGAGCCGGTGACCGTCCTTGCTTGCTGCCCAATCACCGCCGTGCCCGCCTCCCCTCCGGAATTCTGCGAGGCAGCCGCCTGGGTCCCGACCCTCCGTTTTGCCGCAGTCACCCGTAAACGGTGCAATAAGCACTCTGCCCCCTGCGCGAGTCTCTGCCTCCAGCTCTGCCTTCGCCCGTCACCTGCGACATAATCTAATTTTAAAAAATAATTGGGAAAATAATGAGCCAGGCCTCCGCTGCGGTTTTCCACGCGCGTGTGTTGCTCTGTGTCCGTGCGGAGAGCAGCAGCCCGGTTTAACTGCTTCCTCCCTGAGCCCCCGAGCTCGGCCACGGCCTCCTGTGGACGGAGGACGGGGGACAGAGGACCTCAGCCCGATGTGGGGAACTCAGGTGGTTGCTTCTATATTTTAAAATATATATATATTTATAGTGATGTCAGAGAGGAAGGGAGAGGGAGAGTTAGAAACATGGATGAGAGAGAAACATGGATCAGCCGCCTCCTGCACGCCCCCCACTGGGAATGTGCCCGCAACCAAGGTCCATGCCCTGGACCAGAATCGAACCTCGGACCTTTTAGTCTGCAGGCCGACGCTCTATCCACTGACCCACACCGGTTCTGGCAGAGCACATTCTTTGGACCCATTACAGCAGCAGCCGGGCCAGTGCAGGACCCCGGATGCAGGTGGCCTGGCCTGCTGCTGCTGCTGCTGCTGCTGAAAAGGCGTGACAATGGGGACACTGACAGGGTCTGCCTCAGAGCATCCCCGTGAGGGTTAAGCAAGGCCCCGCCAGCCGTGCGGGGAGCACCGCACACAGAGACAGTGGCTGTTTCCATCACCTGTGTATGAAGAAGAAAGTTCCGTGGCCGGTGTGGCTCAGTGGTTGAGCATCAGCCTAGGAACCAGGAAGTCAGGGTTCGATTCCCAGTCAGGGCACAGGCCCGGGTTGTGGGTTCCATCCCCAGTAGGGGGCATGCAGGAAGCAGCGGATCCATGATTCTCTCTCATCCTGGATATTTCTCTCTCTCTCCCCTTTCCTCTTTGAAATTGATAAAAATATATATATATTTTTTAAAAATGGAAAGAAATTTGAACGTATCATAGTGGTTGCTGCTAACATGAGGAAAAGCTGCCGGTTAAAGCAGAAGTGGGGTGCAAAAGGAAGCTCCTGCAGGGCTGTCCTCGGGCAAGCTATGGGGTCTGAGCGTGTCTCCCCTGGTAACGGAGACACGGGGAGCACGGAGCAGGGTCCTGTCTCGGGGTGCTGGGGATGTCCAGCCAGCTGCCTGGCCTCGTTAGTGGTCGTCAGAAGTCACCGCCGGAGGGCCCGCCAGGCGTGCGGTTGCTATGGGAATGCTGGCGTGTGCTGGCAGCGGCACGGGGAGCCCTGTGCAGACCCTGTGTGCACACAAGGGCCGTTCAGAGGTCTCTGCAGAGGCCGGGGTGAGCTAGGGGTAGTGCAGGGGCAAACGGGGGGACTGCGGCCTGGGTGGTGGGGGCACCATGCAGGCAGCCCCTCCTGGCCCTCCACGGTGACAGAGACCACAGGATGCGATCCACCTGTGAGCGACGCGGAAGCTGAGCCGTGGGTGGATGGTGAGCCTGGTCTCGAAGAAGCGGCAGGGACAGGGTGGCGGACAGGAAAGGGTGTCTGTGGCCACGGAGACGGCCCGGCGTGGTGGCTGCCAAGTTCTCGGAACTGTCCACTCGGCAAAACCAGCCCCAGATGACTTCTTATCGAGCGGCTTTGATGCGGGAGCAGGAGCCGATGAGACGCGTCTTGGAGACTGACCTCCAGCAAGGTCAGTGCCCTCCCTCCGTGAAGTGCTCCCGGTGGCAGTGGAAACTCAGGCAGAGGGCTGGTGTGGGGGCAGGAGTTCTCCTAACCCAGGAGCCGGGAAAGCGTGACTATCGGAGCATCCAGTCACCCACCTCATCCTTTTCCTCCTCCTCCCCTTCTTCCTTCCATTTATCCAGCCACCTTTCTATCCTTCCATCCATTCATCCACCGATCCATCCTTTCATCCTTCCACCCTTCCATCCATCCATCTATCAATCCACCCACCCATCCATCTACCCATCCACCCATCCATCCTTCCACCCATCCACCCACCCATCCTTTCATCCTTCTACCCTTCCATCCATCCATCCATCCTTCTATCCATCCATCCTTCTATCCATCCATCCACCCATCCACCCATCCATCCTTTCTTCCTTCCATCCATCCATCCATTAGCATCCATCCTTCCATCATACATCCATCATGCATGCATGCATCCATCCATCCATCATCCATCCATCTATTAGCATCCATCCTTCCATCCATCCACCCATCCATCCTTCCATCATACATCCATCATGCATGCATGCACCCACCCATCCATTATGCATCCATCCACCCATCCATTTTTCATCCATCCATCTATCCATCCATCCATCCATCCATCCATCTACCCATCCACCCAATTATCCTTCCATCATACATCCATCATGCATGCATCCATTCATCCATCCATCCACCCAACATCTAATGGATGACAACTTCAAGAAAGACCCTAAAAACAAATACCTCAATAAGACCTAGACCTTGGCCTTTTGAACTGACCACCACAAACAAACATCAGGAGACCCCAAACACATAAAAGCCCCAGAGCTCCTCAGCCACCCGGTCCTGTGGACCCACAAGAGAACCAGTCACCACGCAGAGGGGACCCGGCCAGGCTGGGCTCGGCCCCTGGCCTGGCAGCCGCCAGCGGCAGGGCTCTCCCGGCCCACAGGGAGGCGCCGTCCGTCTCAGGCCCAGGAGAAACGGGGCTCGGTGGACCGGCTGCCTTCGGTGCTTTCCGGTCTCCCCGGAGGACCATTGCCTGGAGCATTCTGAAATCCAATTATCGTGTTAATATTTCATGGGAGGCTTTGCACCTGTGCTCCTCGATTTGTATGCATGTATGAAGAGACGTGCTTGCCCATGTAAATGAAACCATTTTATGTCAAGTCGCCATCTGAAGGGCTGTGGAGGCTCCTCTGCAGGACGCAAGTGTGTGCGCCTCTCCCGCCAGAGCGCGGTGGGCGCCTCGGGGACAGGGCTCTCGGTCACTGAGGCTCCGGGGAGGTGGTGACTGCTCAGGGGCGGCCCAGAGGGGCCTGGCCAGTGTCGGGGGATTTCATAGACCAGGGCTCTCAGCCTCAGCCTCTTGACTTTGCAGCCGATAACTCTCCAGTGGGGGGTCCTGGGCATCGCCCTCCCCGGTGCCGGCAGCACCTCCTCATCCCGCAGGAAACCCCAAACGCCTCCAGTCGTTACCTACTGCCCCCCCAGAGGCTGACACGGCCCCAGCTGGGAACAGTGTCCTGGAGGTTAAAACAGCATTCCTGGAGAGGGAGTTTGGATTTCTTTTTTAAATATATTTTAGTGATTTATTTTACAGAGAGGAAGGGAGAGAGATAGTTAGAAACATCGATGAGAGAGAGACATCGATCAGCCGCCTCCTGCATGCCCCACAGTGGAGATGTGCCTGCAAGCAAGGTACATGCCCCGGACTGGAATCGAACCCGGGACCTTCCAGTCCACAGGCTGACGCTCTATCCACTGAGCCACACTGGTCTCAGTGGGGGTTTGGATTTTCTCCCCTTGCTCACAGGCGAGGAGGGAGCAGACACCGACAGTGGGCGGGGCGACAAAGAGCAGGAAGACAGGGCCCGGCCGGTGTGGCTCAGTGCTGGACCTTTGGCCCACAAACCAGGAGGCCACGGTTTGATTCTGGTGAAGAGGGCACAGGCCCAGGTGGCCAGCTTGATCCCCCCCAGTGTGGGGTGTGCGAGAGGCAGCGGATCCACGATTCTCTCTCCTCGTTGATGTTTCTGGCTCCCTCTCCCTCCCCCTTTCCCTCTCTGAAATCAATAAAAACCCATATATATATATATATATATATATATATATATATATATATTTTTTTTTTTTTTTAAAGCGTAGAAAGCGAGGTCTGGGTGTCCTCTCCAGCCGAAGGCGGTTATTCATCAGGTGCGCCTGGGCAGGCCTGATGCCCGCGGAATTTATTTCGCTTATTTTCATTCGCCCCACGACCCATGTTTCACTGCGGGGACGTCCCAGGGTCGAGGAAGAGAGTCCGGGGGGAGGGCTGGAGCGAGCACAGGAGTGAGCCGGAGACAATCCCGGCGGACAATTCTAATGATACCTGGTGCCGAGCGGCAGCGAGAGGGGGGCGGGGGCATTCGGGGTGCTGGAAGGAATGAGTGAAGGGACACCCCACGCAGCCCACGGGATGCATGCACAACCTGTGATCGTGTTATGAACACGACCGAGCTTTCCCTGCGCGGACTGCCCCTCTTTCTGGCGGGTGTGCGTGGCGCTTCGGGGAAAGGGAGCGGGCGCCGTGTGCCTTCCAGGAGAGAAGACCAGAGTGCTGGACTCTCGTTATCATAAAGCAAATACGGCGTCTCATTCAAGATAAGGACGGAGAGGCCTGGCTTGTACCGGGGAGCGGAGATCAGACACGTATAAATGGAAGTGGCGGGGGGTGGGGGGTAGATCTGGCTGGAGGAGGGGGGCTGCGGAGAGTGAGAATGACAGGCGGGCATCAGCAGTCCCGGGTGCAAAACGGGCACCAGCGGAGCCCGGCTCAGAGACTCTGATGCCCCCGGGGAAGCAAAGCTGGATGATAAGGCAACACATCGAGGAGGCGAAGACGTGCGCTGGTCGCCTTCCCGTGAGGCCAAAAGCCGGACGCAGCCCGCCACCCACCACCCTCTGCGGCGGTTAACGACATCTCCCTCCCTCCCTCCCTGAGGTCCGGGGCGTGGGACGGCGGGGCTGACTGGCAGCTGCTGGATGAGATGTGGCACTGGAGCTCCCTCTAAAGGACCCCCCGCCCCCCGGCCTCACAGGGAGGGGCCGGTTCCCGAGGGCTGTTCCCCCCGAGGGTCAGGAGGGGCCGCAGCCGTGATGGGCACTCGATAAATATTAAGCCTCGGCCTCTGCCCGCCGTCCGCCCGGAATACCAATGGGCATACGTTAGCATTTATTGCTCGCGGGTTCTGTGACTGATGATCCCTCGCATGTGCTCGCTCGCCCTGCCTCTCTCCTTCCCTCCGCCTCTCCCTCCCTTTCTCCCTCTCTGTCTCTCCCTCCCAGGCTCCCTCTGCGTGTCTAGAAGAGTCCACATCCATGAGGGCAAAGGCAGGACAAAGGGCGAGCCCGTGACAGACGATGCTTCTCTGTCCGCACGGAGCATGGGACGCGGGCGCAGAGCGAGAGAGGAGCCCAGGGCACGTCCCAGGACGGAGCCCCCTCCAGCCGAGCTCAGGCCTCAGGAGCCGTTCAAGCAAACGAGGGGCGACGGAGTATGGGGGGCCCGGCTCTCCTGCAGAATTGGGGTGGGGGAAGGGCTGTGCATCTGTGTGGCCACACCCGGGACACACACACACACACACACACACACACGCACACCTGGTGGCGAGCCCGGCTCGGGGCTGGGGGAGAGTCGGGGCCTGGCTCCCCGACTCCTCCCCCCGCCCCCCGAGGTTTGGCAGGATCCAAACCCGGGTCCCGGTGGGCGTGCCGGGCGTAGTGCCGTCTTGCGGAGCATCCTGTCCTTGCACCTGGGCAGGTGGGCATTCTTCCCGCTGGCACCGGGGGAACGGGGCGGAGCTCAGCTCCAATCCGGGACCTGCCCCGCTGGGGAGCAGCTGGGCAGGAAGGTCCCACCTTGCCCCGTTTTGGGGGTCGGGCGGGCGGGGGGGAGTACAGGCAGCGCAGTGCCGCTAGGTGTGCCCAGTGTGTCTGGCACGTGACCCCTCGTTGGGCATTAGGGAGAGAGGAGACTCTGGGCGGGAACAGAGTCGGGCTGGTTTCTGACAGTGACCAGCGTCTGGCAGCTCCGTCCCCACCCTGTCTTTCAAGTTCTATTGAGGAGCTCCGGCTGGGGGGGGGGGGG
>PVJN01006028.1:0-40351 GCA_004026805.1 Lasiurus borealis | reverse complement strand
GATCGGCCAGGCCTCGGACGCCCCCCTCCACCCCGGCCCCCGGAGCGCCGCCCTGACCTCTGAGGTCAGGTCAGCGGGAGAGCCACGGCGGGTGGGGCTGGCGGAGGGAGGGAGCGCTGGGAGCTGTTGGTTCATGGCACCGCCTTCACCCACATCCGGGCCGCCTCCCGCCTCTGGAACCCTCCCCGGCCCATGCAGGCCCCGCCTCTTCCCTGAGCCTTTGTCAGCGGATGCTGGTCCCCAGGCCGGGCTGCCCGTCCATCCGCGTTGACTGACTGCTGGGTGGTCGAGGTCAGGGCCCCATGGTGCACTGCGTCTTCTGGGGGACCCCGGACTCGGCCCAGAGGTAAACGGCGAGACCCCCAGGGCCTCGTGTCCGGAGAATAGGGCACCTAAGGCCCACCGGTCTGCGCTGGAAGGTCAGCTGGTTGTACATGTGATGGATGCCCGGTGAGAAGTCGCCAGCTGCGTCTCTCAGACGAGACGGGGCCAGAGTTCACGTGCCCACGGTGACCCCGAGGGCGGTGGGGGGCTCCGTAGAGATTGTGCCGGCTCAACTGCTATACGTGGTTGTCCAGGTCTGGACCGGTGGCGGCTGCAGGCGGCGGTCCCAGCGGATCAGAATGCTCCCTGAGTTTCGGTCCTGGGGCCGCGCTCACCTGGGGCAACAGGCGGGGCTGTGACCATAGAGGTCGGACCAGTGCCCCCCAGGGACACACACACACACACACACACACACACACACATATATATTAAATAATAATGAAAATTGATAAGACAGCTGAAACCGGTTTAGCTCAGTGGATGGAGTGTCGGTCTGCGGACTGAGGGGTTCCGGGTTCAATTCCGGTCAAGGGCATGTGTCTTGGTTGTGGGCACATGCCCGGGGGGTGGGGGGCCATGTGGGAGGCAACTGATCGATGTTCCTCTTTCATCGATGTTTCTGGTTCTCTGTCCCTCTCTATGAGAAATCAATAAAATATATATTTTTTAAAAAATTGATGAGACAGCTGAACATCTCTGAGTATACTCAAAACCACCGATGGGTATACTTTAAATGGGTGACTTGTACTGTATGGGAATTCTCTCTTCATCAAATGGTTATATTAAAAAAATACCATAAATGAAATTAAAAGGCAAGTGGAAGCCAAAACTGGTTTGGCTCAGTGGATAGAGCGTCGGCCTGTGGACTGAAAGATCTCAGGTTCGATTCTGGTCAAAAGGGCATGTACCTTGTTTGCAGGCACATCCCCAGTAGGAGGTGTGCAGGAGATGGCTGATTGATGTCTCTCAGTCATCGATGTTTCTAGCTCTCTATCCCTCTCTCTTCCTCTCTGTGAAAAATCAATAATATATATATATATATATTTTTTTTTTTTTAAAAAAAAAGGTAAGTGGGGGAAAAAAAGAAATAGAGAAAAACAGAACACACATAGAGACCCCCCTCTCCCTGCCCCCCACAGTACGTGTCTGGGGTGGCAGTGTATTTGGGGAGATGGCCTGAGGAGGCTCTCTGTTCGGGGGGGCTGGCCCCGTGTCCCGTTCCCTTTATGAGCCGGGGTGGCTGGGCTTGATGTCGCCCCGGATTAAAATAATGAGCCGGAGAGGCGATTAATTCCCGTCCTGAAGTGTGGTAAAGCATTTGATTTAAAATGTGGACAGAATTGGAATGGAAATCCATTTAGCATCCGCTCACCCAACAAATATTTAATCAGCGCCACCGAGCGACTGGGCTGCTCTCCGCTGGAGGAAGCGAGAGCCGGAGAGGCCATCACTGAGGGCCAACCACGCCCAGGGGTGGGTCGGCTTCCAGCCCAGCCCATCGGCCGGGGCCTGGAGGAGTGAGAGCATGTTCTAGGTGGGTGCTGTTTATTTTGTTATTTTTTAATATATTTTATTGATTTTGTACAGAGAGGGAGGGAGAGGGATAGAGAGTTAGAAATATTGATGAGAGAGAGACATCCCTCAGCTGCCTCCTGCATACCCCCCACTGGGGATGTGCCCGCCACCAAGGTACATGCCCTTGATCGGAATCGAACCTGGGACCTTGCAGTCTGCAGGCCGATGCTCTATCCACTGAGCCAAACCCGTTTCGGCGTATTTTGTTTTGTTTTTAAATATATTTTTGTTGATTCCGAGGGGAAGGGAGAGGGAGAGAGAGAGAAACAGCAAGGGTGAGAGAGAATCAATGATCAGCCGCCCCACTGCTCACCCCACCCTGGAGATGGAGCCTGCAACCCAGGCACGTGGCCTGACCGGGAATCGAACCGTGCGTGACCTTCCGGTTCCTGGGTTGATGCTCAACCACTGAGCCACGCTGGCCGGGCTTTTGGGGTAATTTTAGGAGAATCTGCAAAGGGACTATGGGTAACCGTGGGCAGGGACAGTGTGGAACCCAGGACCAGGGTTACAGAGGGTAGAGAAGGAGGTGGAAGCAGAGAGAGCCCCCAACCGGCCTCCGCCAGCCCAGAGAGGGACCGGGATGGGGGTAAGTAGTCAGTGTCCCAATGTCTCCCCCGCTGATGACCACCCCGTGTCCTGTGGGGTGAGCCAGCCGGAAGCGAGAGGCCAGAGAGCCCCATCGACACGTGCCGTGCAGGGCCGGCCGCCCGGCCCGCCCACGGGTGCAGGGACGGAGTGGGTCCGGAGCGGTGGGTGGGAGGCCAGTCTCGGGGACACAGGGGGAGAAGGATGCGCTACATGCCTCTCCTTCCCCTGCCAGAGGCATCCTGACCTCAGAGGGCCTCACTGCTCCCCGCTGCCCTGTCCTGTCTGCATCTGAGCTGTCTGAACCGAGTGTTTGCCTCAGAGGCCACAGGAAGACCCTCGGGGGAAGTGAGAGACAGCATCCCTCGCGGTTCCATGGCGTCAATGCTCCTCTCCCTCTCACCACCGCCACGCAGCTCCGCCCTGAGAACGCACGCGCCCTCCTGGACGCAGAGACCACACGGAGACCCCCCTGTGGGCCGTGCTCCCGTCCCCCCTCTGAGAGCGGCTGGTGTTGGTTGCGGAGAGAGAGAGAAAGCGCGTTAATTAATATTAGCCAGCAGACGGGGATTAGCAGCCCAAATCCCGCTACAGCGCCTCTAATACGCCGCTAATTGTGCGCGCGGCTGGGAGCACGGCCCTTAAACCCCGAGAGCAGAGAGGGCCGCCCCAGGGGTGTCCGCCGAGGCTGGGGGGTGTGTGTGTGTGGGCCCCGGCCCATCTGGTCTCCTGGTCTGTTCACGGCGCTGCCCGGGGGTACACGGACCGGCACCCTGAGCTGCACCAGGCCCGGCCTTCCCAGGAGGGGACCCCGATGGGCCAGCACCCTTAGCTCCCAGCACACAGGAGCTTGCCTCCCCTGCCCCTGTGGGCCAGCACCCTTAGCTCCCCACCGTCTCCTCCCCTACCTCCCCCTCCATGCAGTGGGGGGATCTTTTCAGGACGAGCGGAGGTCGGGAAGGGGGAGATCGGCCCAGACAGGCTCACTGACCCCAGAAATGACATCAAGTCCTGAGTTATTGTCAACAAAGCAGCAACTAGACGGTTGCCGGCTCGGGTGTGCGAAGACGAGCAAACCTCAGCTTGGATGGGCACAGCCAGCAAATTCTTCATCACCTAGCAGGGAGCGGGGAGGGGGTGAGAGAGAAATAGAGAGAGAAGGAGGAGGGGGGCGGGGACAGCCAGTCTGCTTTTATCTGTCCCTCCCTGGCCAGTGCCACCACGAGGAAGCGCCCTGTGTGCGGGTTAATTTCACCGTTTCACCAGCTGCATCCGTCAGCTCACATGCGTGTGAATAAGCCCAGACGTGACCAGGCTAATCTGACCCCGTCCACCAGCTGGGTCGTGTTCTCGGCCCGTGGAAGGGATCTGTCCTGCATCTCGTCTCAGCTGATCTTTTTCTCTTCTTTCCTTCCTTCCTTCCTTCCTTCCTTCCTTCCTTCCTTCCTTCCTTCCTTCTTTCCTTCCTTCTTTCCCTTCCTTCCTTTCTCACTTTCTCCCTTTCTCGCTTCTTTCCTTCCTTCCTTCCTTCCTTCCTTCCTTCCTTTCTTTTAAAACAAATATGTTTTTATTGGTTTCAAAGAGGAAGGGAGAGGGAGCGAGAGAAACATCAACGATGAGAGAGAATCTTTGACCCGCTGCCTCCTGCACGCCCCACACTGGGGATGGAGCCCGCAGCCTGGCCATGAGCCCTGACCTGGAATCGAACCCTGACCTCCTGGTTCATAGGTTGACGATGCTCAGCCCCTGAGCCCCGCCAGCCGGGCATCTTTCTCTCTCTCTCTTCCATCGTGATGAGAAAAACCAGCTTGAGTGACCCAGTGGAGACTC
Source organism: Lasiurus borealis (assembly GCA_004026805.1). Lineage (NCBI taxonomy): Eukaryota > Metazoa > Chordata > Mammalia > Chiroptera > Vespertilionidae > Lasiurus > Lasiurus borealis. The sequence goes on along the minus strand of PVJN01006028.1, from coordinate 36,034 downwards.
GGTGTTAGTGAGGAAGGAGACAGGTGTCCTGGCGTCCACAGCGGCGGGAGGAGGCAGGTCCCGGAGGAGAGGGCCAGGCCCAGCGCCGGGCCGGCAGTGAGAAGGGGAGCGGCCCTGGCTTCCCTCACGGGCTCACCCATCCCGCTCCCTGCCACCCTCCTCCTCGGAGCTGCTTCTGTGCTGCCAGCACCCAGGTGCCTTCCCTGAGGAGACGGGAGCGTGGGGAGGAGGCAGGCTGACACAGCCCCGGACACGCAGGCTCCCGTGTGTGGGCGGGCTGTCCTCAGGCAGGAGGGGAGCTGGGCACCGGGCTCTGGATGTGGGCCCTTCAGCTTTGCACACCAGCTCCGCGGCCTTGACACGCCGTCTCACCACGGCTTCCTGTCTATAACCCAGAGCAAGTAATCACCCACCTAGGGGGGTGGGGGGGTCCCCAGGACGCCTGGGGTTCATGCACTGCTCCGCCCCGGCCCCTGGCTGGTGCATCCTCCCGGGAGCCCCACGCCCGGGTGCACCGGGTGAGAGCCAGCCCTTCGCCCCCGTGCCTTCGCCGACATGCATTTCTGCGAGCCGGCTGGCGGCCGATGAGGGTAGATCTCAACAAGAGATTGCGCCGGGGAACGCGTGTCGCGCCTGTCTTCCCTCCTGCGGTGAGTAATGTCCCCGCCGAGCGTGCGCATGTCAAAGGGTCTCCGATGTGAGAGGGCGACAGGGAGGTCCCCGCCGTGTAAAACCGCATGGAGGGAGAGAGGCTGGCGAGACGCTTTCGGGATGAAGTGGTGTCAGGGTGCCGGGTGCAGGCAGCGGCGGACACGTCCGGTGGGGTGAGGTGGGGGGTCTCGCTTCCCCGGAGGGAAGGCCTGGGCGTGCCCGGCCCTGGGGGCAGCTGGCCCTGAACGCCATCTGTCTGTGTCTGGGTGGGGGTTCTGCCCCTGAGATGACCCTGGAAGCAGGCAGGGGGCGGGTGTGTGCAGGGGAGAGGGGAGGAGAGGCAGGGCAAGGGCACAGTAGGACTGGGGAAGGCCCCGGTGTGCCCAGGGGCCCGCAAAATGTGCAGAGGGAGTGGGTGAGATGCCCCAAGACAGAAACCCTTGGTGTTCACCCCACAGGGTCCCCAGGACCTCTTGCAAGCCGAGGGGTGCTGAAAGCATCATTGAGAGGCTGCCTCCTGCGTGTCCCCTCCCCCTTTCCCCACTGGGGATGGGTTCGGAGGTGGGCTCAGCACAGAAAGGTCTCTTTTCTCTCTTTTTTTTCCTTGGTTTGCGAAGAGCTGGGAGGTGACCCCCGCCTGCCTCCTGCTGGGTTAGGGGTCCCCCAGGCTTTGTCCCGTGCCAGGGGCTGACGTCGGGGGAACAGTCCGCTCCGGTGTCGGGTCGGTGGGTGAAGCGTCTGGACACGCGGTGCCCTCAGCGCAGGTTGGCGCAGGCACACAGCCGGGGGCGCTGGGACGGGCGGGACGTCGCCTCCCGTACACGCCCCTCTCGGTCCCGTTCCCGGCACGCCCTGCCCCGCCCCGCCCCGCCCCGCCCCGCCCCGCCTGCCTCGCCTGGCTCGGTGCTCACTCTTAGTTTATTTCTGTGCCTGTGTCCAGAGCTCTTGCCGAGGTAACCACGTGGCTCCCGCTGCGGTCTGGCTGGGCCTGGCTCCGATGGGGACGGTCAGCCATGGTCTGCCTCCGGCCGAGGGATCCTCGAAGGCAGGAGCCAGCCGGCCCCTCTGGCCTTGGCACGGAGCCGGCAGGGCTGGGGTGAGCGCTTTCCACGTTGTCAGGGACAGAGACGACTGAGATCCTTCACCGGAACCAGTTTACAGCGGCACCTCGAGATACGAGTTTAATTCGTTCCGTCACCTTGAGGCGTGGGAAACTATGAGACACTCCAGTCGCGGTAAACTGGTGGGTCGTGTGCAGCCGGCCGATCCGCGCGATGACTCCTATCTCAAATATTGCTCGTATTTCAAAGCAAAAATCGCTCGCTCGACGGCTCGTATCTCAACAATCTCCTATGTTAGGGCACTCGTATCTCCAGGTACCACTGTATTGTAAGTATTTGTGGTGCATGAGGGAGTCGGCTCTTTCGGGGCGGCCAGTGTGAGCGGCCAGATGGGCGAGGATCGGGTGGCGAGGATCTGGCCCGTGGAGCCTCGCAGTTCGGGTTTCATCCCGGAGACAGTGAGAAGGCACCGCAGGGTTTCTGCCGGGGAGGAGGGCTGGGGCGGGCGGTTTGGGTTTCTGGTGGAGAGGGTACTTCCGGCCGCGAGGCCAGAGACGGGGCCAGGGACGGAGCCGGTGAAGCGACACCAGGCGGAGACGGTAGGGGCCTGGCCGGGACGGTGGCAGCCGGCACTCACCGGGGTGGCCTGGCACCAGGGCGGGGAGAGGAGAGAGGCCGGCAGACCCGGCACTCAGGCCAGGACCCAGGCCGGGCCCCTGACACAGAGCCGTGTGAGCGAGCGAGCGAGGGGGAGGTAAGAGGGCGTCTGGGATGTGGCCGAAGGAGGACCAGCGGCACTCGGTCATCGGCAGGGGTGGGGGGAGTTTCCAGGCTCCCACGCCACACTGACTTTCCTCAAGGGAGGGAGCGTGGACGAGGGGGTTGGGGGCTGCCCCCCGCCTTTACACACCCTCTCTTTTCTGGCGGTGGAAATACAGTGGTACCTCGAGATACGAGGGCCCTAACCTACGAGATTTTTGAGATACGAGCCGTCGAGCGAGCGATTTTTGCTTTGAAATACGAGCAACAGTTGAGATAGGAGTCATCGCGCGGATTGGCCGGCTGCACACGACCCACCCGTTTACCGCGACGCGAGCGTCTCACAGTTTCCCACGCCTCAAGGCTGCGGAACGAATTAAACGCGTATCTCGAGGTACCGCTGTACGGTGTGGCCGACGCAGGAGCTGGGGGAGGTGCAGGAGCAGAGAGAGGCCGCTGACATCTGTCACTCAGCAGGGGCGAGGAGCGGGTGGAGCTGCGTGCACTAACACAAGGGGGTCTCCAGTCAACATGGTGCAGAAAGCGCGAGTCCCCGGGGGGGTACGGGCAGTGTGGCCCCATGTATAACCCCTGCCAACAGGAGGCACCCCATCTGGTTAACGGACAGACCATCCTGCTCCTCGCCGTGGCAGCCCGAGGAAAGGTGCCTGGGGAGAGGCCCATGGGGTACAGTGGGGGGCAGGGACAGTCAGGGAAAGATGGCAACCCTTTTGGTAACATCTGTGTTCTTTTTTAAAAAACTATATTTTATTGATTTGTTACGGAGAGGAAGGGAGAGGGATAGAAAGTCAGAAACAGCGATGAGAGAGAGACATCGATCAGCCACCTCCTGTACGCCCCACACTGGGGATGTGCCCATAACCAAGGTACATGCCCTTGACCGGAATCGAACCCGGGACCTTTCAGTCCACAGGCCGATGCTCTAGCCACTGAGCTAAACCGGTTTCGACAACATGTGTGTTCTTAACCCGCGAGGTACCTGTGCCACGTGAAATGTGTTATTAGTTACCATTTTCCAGGCCTTCAACAGACCATGATTTTTTTTTAAAAAAAAAGTCATCAAAAACTCATCCTGGGAGACCATCCTGTTAACCCCTTTTCCAAGCCTGGCCAGTCACGGCTGTATTCCTGGTCAGGGCACACGCCCAGGCTTGGGGCTCAATCCCCATGAGGAGGCGGGCGGGAGGCAGCGATCTAGGATGATTCTCTTTCTCATGGATGCTTCTGTCTCTCTGTCCCGCTCCCTCCTCTCTGAGATCGAGGAAAGTCCATTTCACACCATCCCCAGAACACCCACTCCTGCTCACAGAGCCGTCGGGAGATCCCGGGCAACACGGGAAGGAGGTCTTATTTTCAGGGGATGTCTTACATTCAGGGAAACAGGGTACCAACAGGCCGCTGTGCTCTGCGCAGCCGGAGGGGCCACAGGCCGGCGGCCGGTAAATGGAATTGCATCTCCCGGGCCGGGGGGAACGAGGACGTAATTCCACCTGCCGCACCGTTATTTAAATGACATCCGCATAAGCCGCGGAGGACACTTTCTCTTGGCGAGATAATTTCAAGGATCATTTCCGAAGCCGGCGGCAGGGAGAGCGTCCAGGCTCCGTCCCCGCAGGGAGCGGCTGCGGGCACTCGGCTCTGGTCCTGAGCCAGGAAGGTGGGGTCACCTTGGCGCCCGCTCTGGCACCCTGAGTCCCTCCCCCCGCCCCAGCACCTCCCCTATCAGCGCCTCTGGCCTTTGCCATCCATATTGTGCGCTCACCTGTCAGATGGCAGGTTTTCATCTGAGCGAGGACCTGGGTCATTCCCGGGGGCGGGGGGGGGCAGCCTTGAGCCGGGGGCACTCCGGCCCCTGCACCGGGTGGGCCTGACTCTGGCAGGGCTGCCGGCGGCGTGGATGCACCCGGAAGGAAGGGTTCAGGGGTGAGCCAGGCTTTTCTCACCCATTTCGGGGACGACAGCCCCCTTTGCAGGGTCACGGGCACCCACCCACGCTGTGTGACTTCCAGCAGTTTCTTGCTGCAGGCGGAAGCGTGCAGGTGGCTCGGGGTGGGCAGGTTGGCATCTCGGTGGAACGCACTCATCTCTAAGAGCAACCGCTGGAGGGATGTCGCTGGTTGCGTGGAGCGAGGGGCTTCTGGCCGCCAGGTCTGTGGGTGTCACCAGATGTTTATAAACCACTCTCCCCGCGGGGAGGGGACAGCTGGCCCGGGAACTGGCTTCCCCAGGAGTCGCCCTGCCGATGCGGATGGAGAGGGAGGGAGAGCCCCCGGCAGTGGGCAAGGAGACCCCTGGCTGGCCGTGTGGCTCTGACCTCACTCGGGGGCACAGGCCTCAGTTCATCCCGGCGGCGGCCGGAGCTGTTTCCTGCTTGAGGCCCTGCTCCCTGCCAGCGAGGCGTGTGGCGGATCAATCGATCGATTGATCGGGGGCGGCCGGGGCAGGACGCCACGGGGGTGTGTGGAGAGGGGGGGAGGATGGGTTTCAGAGCGACCGCCAGGCCGAGCGCACGCGATGGCTCGCCGACCCCACTTAGGAAAAATCAATCCTACTCGCGCCCAGCCGGTGGCTGTGCGGCTTCTGTAACTGGCCCCTCCGTTCCTCTTTATATTCATTCCAGGCGATCTCTCTGCGGAGAGCCACCGGGTCTGCTGACGCATGAAGGGAAAGGGGAAACAGACCCCCCCCCCCACCTCCCCAAATGCTGTGTTCTCAGGGGTGGGCATGCGTCTGGTAAATTGGTTTTGTCAGGTGAGGTGTGCGGGGTGTACTGGACCATGTTCCAGGTGCCAGTTCAAACCACGGCCCCGGCAGGACCTGGTGTGGATCCAAGAGGGAGCCAGGGTGGGAGAAGGGGAGGGGGCAGATGATTGACAGGCTGGGGCTGGGAAACCGACTACTCACACCCCCAAATGGGCTCTCTCAGATCCAGGAGGGGAGATGGGTTTCTGGTGACCTCCACCCCCCGGCCCGGGAGCCCCTGTGGACGGGCATTTTCTAACCACGAGGGCAAGCAGGTGTCTCAGACGTTACCTCCAGGGGCCTGGGGCCAGGTCCATCCCCACTAGCATTTGGCTGGGCCCCAAGAATATGGCTTTTGTTGCTCCCTTTGCATTTTTTTAAAAATAATTTTAGCCGAGACTGGTGTGGCTCAGTGGATAGAGCGTCGGCCTGCGGACTGAAAGGTCCCAGGTTCGATTCCGGTCGGGGGCATGTGCCTTGCTTGTGGGCACATCTCCACTATGGGATGTGCAGGAGGCAGCTGATCGATGTCTCTCTCTCATCGATGTTTCTGACTTTCTATCTCTCTCCCTTCCTCTCTGTAAAAAATCAGAACGTGGTCCGGTGCGCCCCGCACACCTCGCCTGACAAAATAATAATAATGTTAAAGATTTGGAAGGTTTCAAATAAAAATCAGGCTAAGAGCCGAAACCGGTTTAGCTCAGTGGATAGCGCGTCGGCCTGCAAGACTGGAAGGTCCTGGGTTCGATTCCAGTCAAGGGCTTGTGTCTTGGGGCACATTCCCCATTGAGGGGCGTGCAGGAGGCGGCTGATCGATGTCTCTCTCTCATCGATGTTTCTGACTCTCTCTCTCTCTCCCTTCCTCTCTGTAAAAAAATCAATAAAATTATTTAAAAAAAAAATCAGGCCAAGAGCGCCTCGTAAAACACTGGGGGGTCTGGCCTGCGGCCCTGGTTTCCTTCCATCAGCTAGACTGAGGGGCGCCACCCTGGGGTGGGGGGACTCTCCGCCTGCCCCCCCTCCCCTCCCAGCCGGTCTCCAGCTTCTGCAGCACCTGCTGCTCCTGTCGGGGCGTCTGTGACCGGGACAGGCAGCTGGGGGTGGGGGGGAGCAGGGAGGTGACAGTCCTGGGTCCCAGCTACACGCCTCCTCCCGGGAAGGTCAGGTTGACAGCAGCTCTCGAGGGCCCTCGACGCTTTTCTTTGAAAAAGAATTTTCTTGAAGGTAATTGCCCCGCTAATGAAAATTGATTTTTCTCCCCAGCAGTTTATTTTCCGGAGAACACACACAGGAGCGCGCAGACGTGCGTGCGAACGGTGGGGGCCCCGGCGGGGAGAAAGGGGGTCTGTGACCTCTGGGAAACGCAGGTCCGTGTGGTGAGGGTCTCAGCCAGGCACTGCTGGCCGGTCTCGGGGTAAGGGGGCCAGACGGGTGGGCAGGGGCTTCTGCCGGACTGAGAGGCGACGGGGAGGGACGTGGCCTGTAGTCACCCCCCCATCCCCCGCTCCCTGTCCTGGACCTGTGCCCACAGCGTGGAGCCTCACCACCTGGGTTCTGTAGCATCGTCTCTGAATGGCCTACATACATCTCCTTCCAGAAGGCCACCCCCTCCAGGCCTCACCACAGCCCATAGGTGCTGCGAGCTTACCCCGGGCTGTGCTGCTGTACACACCCCCCGCCTGGAATTCACGGGCCCTTTCAGGGATGTTCCAGGGCAATTAGAGACCAAATGGCCCCCAGGTCCCTCTCCCGGGCTCTCGAACCAGCAGCGCCCATCTGCCAGGTTTTTATTTCTTGTCGTGTTTCGTTTCTTTAAAACGAACCAAGTGCGTCCGCGGCTATCTGGGAGCGCGGGCGGAACCGGACCCTGGACGCGAAACGTGTGCCACCAACTGCGCGGGTTTTCCATTTGAACGGGTGTTGCCCGTTTCACCCCCGATGCTCTCCTGGGTTACAGGTGAGCACAGAGTACGAAGCGGGCGTTTCTCAAGGGCAGACACTGGGTTTCTGTAGGTGTGTGTGTGTGTGCATGTGTGTGTGCTTGTGCATGTGTGTGCATATGTGTGCCAACGGTAAGAAAGATCAGGTATCGCCTTGTTAGTTTAAATGAGTGGACTGCACAGGACGGGACATGTAAGCATGGAGAGTGCAGCTCGGTGAGGCCGCCCCTGGTCTCCCTCTGAGGCATCGCCGTCCCCGAGAACGAGCCCTATGCCCTCAGGCCAGCGGCCGCCAGGCGGTGGTCTGCGGGCAACTGTGGTGGGCGAGGTCGGAGGCTGGCGACCGCGGCTTAGGCATCACCTCCACGCTCTCTTCCCCGAGTCCGAGCCACCGCGCCCTGTTCATCCAGGTGGCTTTACCTGTTCTGGCATTTCATGGAAAGGGAATCACGTAATAGATGACCTTCTGTCTGCGGCTCCTTTTACACACGTGATGTGTGTGTGGCTCCTTTTACAGGCATGATGTTTGTATGGCTTCTTACATCGCAGGGTGTTTTTGAGGATGTGCAGCGGGTACCTGTGCTTCATGCCTGTTCGTGGCTGCACAGGACTCCGCTGTGCAGAAGTGTACCCACATGTTCACCCACCCATTAGCTCAGGGACACTTGGCTTGTGACCAGTGCTGACATGAACACGTGCATACAAGCATCCGTCTGAGTAGTTTTCCACTCCTTGGGGTTTATACAGAAGTTCACGTGGTCCCGTGGGAATTCCACGTTTACCGCCTTGAAGCCGTCCCACTGCTCTCCTCAGCCACTGCTCCCGTCTGTCTTCTCACCGGTCGTGTCTCGGGGAAACTTCTCCGCATGTCCCCTCCACCTGCATTTGGTCTTGGTTAGTTCTGTTTTGGGTTTAGTGATCATCGCCTGGTGGACATGGAATATTACCTCCTCAGGGTTTTGATTCTCCTTTCTTTAATGGCTGATACCCTGTCTCCCCGAAAGTAAGACATCCCCCGAAAATAAGACCTAATTCCACTGAAGAGCTCCTGCGTCGGTTGTTTTTTTTAATATATTTTATTGATTGTTTGCAGAGAGGAAGGGAGAGGGATAGAGAGTTAGAAACATCGATGAGAGAGAGACATCGATCAGCCTCCTCCTGCACGCCCCCTACTGGGGATGTGCCCACCACCAAGGTACATGCCCCCTTGACCGGACTCGAACCTGGGACCCTTGAGTCTGCAGACTGACGCTCTATCCACTGAGCCAAACCGGTTAGGGCTCCCCGTGCTGTTTAACGCCCAAGATCTCGCTGCACCTGCTTTCCTGCAAAACCGTGTCCACTCCTCGTCTCCCTTTCCCAGAGTGCTTCCTTTTACCCACAAGCCACCTCTCCTTTTCATCACGGGGGGACGGTGGCGCCTCCATGGTAGGGCGTGGTGAGTCACTCTTACAGCCTGGCCACTCACGCTGTTAATATTCCCTTCCCGTCTGCCGCCGGTCTCTTAATTCGCTCCGCTGTAACGTTCGCCCTATAAAAGTTACTGGCTCTTTCACCGTCAGAGGCTCATCTTTTACGGCCCCGGGATGTTTTGTCTTTGTTCAGAAGCCTCTCGGTGTCATATAAAAAATAACCTTCTATTATTTCCTAATGTCACCGTTTTACGTTGACGCATTGCGTTCTCTCGCGTTTGGGTTGTGTGTGCGGCGTTAACGATGGGCCGGGCTCTGATGTTACCCACAAACGGACGCCCGTTTTACGAGCTGCTCCAGTCCCTTTGCTTCGGAAGGTCCCGCTCTCCGTCCCAGGGGTGCGTTCCCGGACACGTTACGGGGCTCTTGCCGCGGTGAGCGGTTTTCTCCGGGTTTCCTCAAGGCTTCATGCGGCTCTTGGCAAACGCCATTGGCTCTTGGTGCTTTGCTCGTCGTTAATGGCTTTGCTCGGAGCCTAACGGTTTCGGCTCAAACCCCTAAGCTTGCAGGAGGACAAGTCACGTTCCCTGAAACGAGGAGGGTGGTCCCCTCTACCCTGGGCCCTGCCTCCTGCTGCTGCACCTTCCCGTGTGGGCCGCACCCCGTGACCACGGGGGTGCTCGCTCGCTCCCAGCTCCTCTCCGAAGTGCCCTTGTTTGGCACCTGATGTTGGTCTGGAGAAGCCTCCTTATTTCTAGAAATTTCAACGCTTTCAGAAAGAAGTCCTGTAGCCGGTTTAATGAGGACGCTCTGGGAAGGTTTCATGCACAGACCTTCCCAGATGTATTGGACATGTGGACCGTTTTTATAAAAACAAAAAAATCGCAAAATAAGTACGATTTCTCTTTCTTCCTTAACATCTTTCTATCAGCTTTCACTTGTGCCACGTTGACGGGGTGGATTCATTTCCCGGCCTTTGGCGGAAAGTCTGTGTGAATTGGGAATTGGGTGGGGGGTGGGGAGGGAGGGAGTCACTGGGTGCCTGTGTCCATCGTCTCACCTGTCCACACCGGAGGAGCAGTCGGGGTGTTTCCTGGGTCCGGAGCCTTCCCGTCGTAAGGGGCCTGGCGGAGACTCCCGAGACCCACAGGACCCCTTCCAGCCCCTCCCCCGGCAGCCTTGCTGCCCAGCCCGGTGCCCGTGCTGGCGGGAGAAGTTCACCCTCCCCTGCCCGGCGGGGGGAGAGGGGGGCTGTGCTCCCTCCCGCTGCAGCGCGGGCCCGGAGTGAGCTGGGAGTCCATGCACGGCCGCTTTGCTTTTCCTGCTGAATGCACGGGTGCAAACGGAGCGGAGCTGCTGAGTGTGTGGAAAACACTCCCAGATGCCGGCTCGCCAGTGGGGTGACCCTCCCCCATCACCCGCTGTCTCGCTCAGCTCTGGGACTGCAGGCTCCTTCTCCCCAGGCCCTGAGGATGCGCAGGTTCCATAAACTCCAGCGGCAGCTTTGCTCCGGGCTCAGCTCTCTGCGGCGGACGGCGGGCTCCTGGCTGTGGGTCAGGTGGCACAGCCCTTCCCACGCTCCACCTTGCAGGTGCCTCTCGGCTCCCGCCTGCCAGCAGCCGGCTTTGCGGTCGGGCACTGTGTTTTGCTTTTGGCTAATCCTCACCCAAGGATGTGCTTCTCCCTGGATTTTCAGAGGGAGTGAAAGGGAAGGCAAGAGGAAGTGAGGGAGGGAGAGAGACAGTCTTTTTTTTTTTAATTATACCCTCTGGCCATTTTTCTTTTCTTTTCTTTTTTTCAATATACTTTTTTATTGATTTTTTTCACAGAGAGGAAGGGAAATGGATAGAAAGCCAGAAACATCGATGAGAGAGAGACATTGATCAGCCACCTCCTGCACGCCCCCCACTGGGGATGTGCCCGCCACCAAGGTACGTGCCCTTGACCGGAATGGAACCTGGGACCCTTTAGTCTGCAGGCCAATGCTCTATCCACTGAGCCACACCGGTTTCAGCAAGAGAGAGACATTCTTGTGAGAGAGACACAGCGATGGGTTGCCTCCCCACTCGTACCCAGCGGCCGCTGGGATCCAACCTGCACCTCAGGTCCCTACCCTAAACCGCAATCCAACCCAGACCCTTCCGTGCTCAGCGCGATGCTCTCACCACCGAGCCCTCCAGCCAGGGCATTGCTTTCCTTTCTGCAGCGCCATCGTCCGGGGCAGCTGAGATGCTCGGCTTCTGCCGGCACCTCTGTGGTCTCAAGACGTTCAAGGTCCTGGTAGAACTTTTCCCTTCGACGGGGGAGGGGATCTGTCTCTCCCGGGGACACCGGGACTGCGGGCAGCGTGGCTTTCTCCCGGACTCGCACTTCCTGCCTCGGCCCGTCCTCCTGGGCCTGGCGCTTGTCTCTCCAAGGCAGCGGTTCTCAACCTGTGGGTCGCGACCCCTTTGGGGGCAGAACGACCCTTTCACAGGGGTCGCCTAAGACCAGCGGAAAACACCTATTTCCCATGGTCTTAGGCACCAACACACCGCTCCTCGGTGTCGCAACGTGTAGCCACGTCGTTTACTGTTGTCCTAGGAAGACTGTTGCCCATGCTACACCACGATTCAAGACCAACATTTCATCTATTTGTAATGAGAAATAAATATTTCACAATATATAATTACATATTATTTTTGTGATTCATCCCTAGGCTTTAATTATGTTCCATTTGTAACAATGAAATACATCTTGCCTATCAGATATTTACATTACAGTTCATCACAGTAGCAAAATGACAGTTTTTATTGATGTCTGAGGGGGAGGGAGAGGGAGAGAGAGAGAAACATCCATGGTGAGAGAGAATCACTGGTCCGCTGCCTCCCGCACGCCCCCTACGGGGGACCGAGCCCACAACCCGGGCCTGTGCCCCGAGTCAAACCCGGGACCCTTCAGTCTGGAGGGTCTACCCGCTGGGCCACACCAGCCGGGGCGGCACAGCTGTGGCGTGACGGTGGCGTGAGCTTGCTTCTGACTCGTGTCCAAGGAGCCTCCGCTGCCAACGTCCCCTTGGCCATCTCCATCCTGGCTCAGGAGAGACGCCGGGATGGACAGCCCGCCCCTCCCCCACTCCCGGTGCCGGGGGAGGGGCGCCACGGACATTCTGGTGACGTCATCACAGCGGGCGGAAGGCTCGGGCCGGAGGGGAACCTATGACGCATTCCGAGGGCGGTGACGAAGGCTTGTGGCCGCTTCTCGCTGAGCCGGACGCTCCCTGCCGCGAAGTGAAGGGCCTTGGAGGAGGCGGAGGCCTCAGAAGCTGGGGGACCCCCCTGTGTGGGGGGGCACGTGGGTCTCTCCCCGCAGGTGGGACTCCTATCGAAACAGAAACGCGCCTTCCTCAGGCGGCGCTGGGCTGGGGGTTCTGAAGGGCTCTCAGCGCGGGGAGCTGACCTGGGCATCTCCCAAGGCCTGGGCCACGCTGGGGTGAGGGGTGTGAGGAAGGTGGGGTGAGGGTGGAGGCTAGGGGAGACAGGAGCTGACACACTCAGCCATTCTGCAATCTGTCCACACTGATGCCAACTAGTGGCTCCAAGGAGGAGCCGATGCCGCTCGGTGGTCTGCAGGGACCGCTCTGGGGCCAGGCTGTGGGACCCTGTGACCCTGTGACCCCGTGACCCCGCGCCCTGGCCCGTGCTCGGCACAGCATCTCCGAGGTCCTCGGCATCAGCTGGGTCTCCCTGCCTCTCTGCCTTCCCCAGCCGCCTCCTCCTCTCCCTCGGGTTTCACCTGGGCCTGTGACTAGGGAAACGGGACGCTCCCTCCCCCAAACACCATCACTAGACGGAGCGGACACCCCCGGGGGTTGGGAGAGGGAGGGGGAGACTGATTCCACTGGCAGCAGCAGCCCATGTCCAGGACGGCCATCGGTCCGCACCCGGATCCGGGCTGGTTGCACAGAGGTAGTGGAGACGTTGGGGGTAAAGGCCTCAGATGAGGGTGTTGGGTGTCGGGTGCATCGCCCCACGGCCCTCGGAGAGCCGGCGGAGGCGCGGGGACGGGTGCTGGACGGCGTGTGCGGCGGGAGTAACTCGGATCTCTCTCCGTTCGCAGGAGACGCTGGCGCCCCCGAGCCCGACCATGATTCCCTCGCTGGTCATCTCGCAGCTGGTGGACGAGAGCCGGCCCCGGGAGAAGGCGGCGGCCGTGCCCGCGCTCCTGGCCGACGCCCGGCCGCCCCCCTGGCCCGGGAAGCGGGCGCTGGCCAGGCGCAGCGGCGTCACCCTGGACCGCGCCTTCGCCTTCCTCCCCGGCCCGCTGGGACCCCCGCCGCCCCCGCCGCCCCCAACCGGGGTGCTGGGCCCGGAGCCCGCGCTCTCCCCCGGGGAGGAGAAGCAGCCGAGCGACGGCCCCCGGAAGGGGTTTGCATCCATCACCATCACTGCCCGGCGCGTGGGACCCCCGGCCCGGGCCCTGGTGTGGGGCGCTGCTGGGGGGCAGCCGCTGTGCGGACGGTGCAGGGCCCCCCAGGACCCTCAGCGGCTCGGGGCCCAGGACCCTCCAGGTCGGCACCACGGACCTCTCGCCTGCACAGACCCCCCCAGGATGCGGCTGGAGCTCCCGGAGGCCCCCGCGCGGCTGTGTGACGGACAGCAGGACTGGGCGGCCGGCGTGGACCCCGGGGAGGACAGGCTGACCGCCGGCCGCCCGCCCTCGGGCCAGGGGCCGCTGCTGTTCAGCTCCTGCGTGCACCTCCGGGTGTCCCGGCAGTGCCCTGACGCCGCCACCTGCTCTCTGGACAGGCCCCGCTCCGTCCCCACGGGGCCAGCCCCGCCGGCCGGCCCCCCAACCACGCACCGGTCAGTGCTGTCCCTGCACCTCAACTGCAGTTCCCACAGGCTGACGCCAGATGGCGCCGACGGCCCAGCCTCGGGAGGGCCGCTCAGAGGGGACCTGAAGCAGCAGCTGGCCGAGGGCGCCGGCCTCCTGGGCCCCCGCTGGGCCGCCGCCCGGCACCCCTCCTGGGGGCAGGCGCCCCTGGGGGCCGGCCCCTGCCCCTGGAGCGGGCCCCCTCCGGCGGGAGGCACGGACCTGGCCGAGGCGGGGACGTGGCAGATCACCGCGCGGAGAGGGAAGGGGGACCCCGGGGACGCGGGGGCTCCCGGTCACCCCGGCGGTCACCCCGGCGGTCACCCCGGCGGTCACGCCAGCCAGATGTCCATCCACATTCCCGGCTGGAGCTACCGGGCCGGTGAGTGACCCTCGCCTCCCGGGTGGGCCCGGTGGACTGAGCTGTTTCCCATGGCTCAGCCCCTCCCGGCAGCAGCGCTCAGTCCACGCTGCGCTCCCGGGCAGAAACTGTGGCCTCGGTCACCTCAGGGTGGACGGCCCTATGTCGCCCCAGAGCGGGCAAGGATGGCCCCGCCCCAGAGGCTGTCGGGGGTCCCCAGCGTCTGCACATCCCACGGTGCCCAGCGCGGCCCTTTCACCGTCACTCAGACGGCTGATGTTTGTGGGTTGGCTCCGTAATAGAGCGTGCGTATGTGTGTGTGCATGTGTGTATGTGTGTGCACATGTGTGGGGATGTGGGGATGTGTGGTTGTACGTGCATATGTGTGTGTGTGGATGTGTGGTCGTGCATGTGTGTGCATATGTGTGTGTGGGTGTGTGATCGTGCACGTGTGTGATGTATGCACGTGTATGAGTGTGTGTGATAATTACAGAGCCTTTTCTCAAGGACGCACAGCTGGGCCTCTCGGGCTGGAAAGCGGCGTTTTCTGTTGCCGAGGCCGGGTCTCGGGGGGCCGCATGGCCAGGATGAGCTGCCATTCCCAGGTCACGCGGCAGCGGGCGTCCCCGGGCCTGTGGGGCGCCCCCCCCCATCTCTGGGGGGCTGGGCAGGAATGGGGCCTCCGCCAGAGGCCCGGGCTCTCTCTCTGTGTGCAAATTCCGGTTTTTGGCTCTCCTCTCCGCGGGAGGCGCCGGCGTCTGCGCGAGCCGCTTCCCGCCTGCGGACGTTTAAAGGTGACGGCGGGACACGGGGAGGGCGGCCTGTGCCGGGTGATTTCACGGTGCGATCTCCGCCCATTAGCACCGTGTTAATTAACAGAAGTGGCTGTGAAACACGTTCCGGCCGTAACGCGCGCAGACGGGAAAGGATTAATTAACGTGACACGTTGGTGGCTAGCCGGTGCAGGGAGGTCGGTGAGGCCTGTGACACGCTCCCAGATGGGTCAGAACGCGGGGCGCCCTAGCCGTCTTATCTGCCCAGAGTGAAATGTGTGAGGGAAAGAGAGCCTGGGTGACTCCGGGCCCCTGAACCCCAAAGGTCAAAGCTGCAGAGCGTTGGGTTCACTGTGTGGGGCCCACACCGCAGCTATAGGGCGGGACATAAGTGGGGTTACAGTTGTTCCCGTGAGCGGTAACACAACGATTACTGAACAATAATAATAACACTGGAATAAACTCTGGCTGAGACCGGTGTGGCTCAGTGGACAGAGCGTCAGTTTGTGGAGTATTTACCAGGACAGGGCGGACGGGGGAATGAAGGCGGGTGAGCTGTGCTTATAAATCTCGGGCCTGGATCCCACGGAGCGGACACGAGGGGCTTTCTTATCCCCTGGGGAGAAATATGTCCCCTTGCACATCAGATGCTGAGGGACAGAGTCCTGAAGGACCGGGACAGGGTGTGTGTGTGTGTGTGTGTGTGTGTACATGCATCTGTATAGACAGGGTGGGGCAAAAGTGGGTTTGTAGCTGTGAGTATGTGAAACAGAGTTTATTCTTTTTTAAAATATATTTTATTGATTTTTTTTTACAGAGAGGAAGGGAGAAGGATAGAGAGTTAGAAACATCGATGAGAGAGAGACATCGATCAGCTGCCTCTTGCACGCCCCCCACTGGGGATGGGCCCGCCACCAAGGTACATGCCCTTGACTGGAATCAAACCTGGGACCCTTCAGTCTTGCAGGCCAAGGCTCTATCCACTGAGCCAAACCGGTTTTGGCAGTGAGATTTGTCTTAATGACCCTGAGCGGGAACCAGCAAGCGCTCTTCCTTAAAATAATGTCTGTACTGACATCAGAGAGGCAGGGGGAGGGAGAGGGAGATAGAAACAAGAGTGAGGAGAGAGAACCATCCATCGGGTGCCTCCTGCACGCCCCACACCGGGGACGGAGCCTGCCACCTGGACGTGTGCCCTGACCGGGAATTGAACCCTGACCTCCGGATTCAGAGGTCAACTCCCAAGCCCTGAGCCACATCATTCCAGCAGCAAGATTTATTATTTTTTTTAACAGGCTAGATATTCATGATTTAAGTATGGCTTTGGGAGGGCCAGATGGTCTCTGTAGCAACTACTTTTCAGTGGTAGAGCAGAAGTAGCCATGGTTACAATGAATGAATGAGCGCAGCTGTGTGGCAATAAAACTTTATTGATAAAAACAGGTGGGGGCCCATCTTGGTGCCCTAGGCTGTAGTTTGCAGATTCTGAATCATCCATCCTCCAAGATGAACTCCCTCCCCCCTGTGTGCGACGCCACCTGTCCGATTCTCTGGGGATTCACCCTGGAGGGGGTAGTTGTGGACTTCGGTTGGGCAATGGTCCTGGGAATGGCCCTGTGGACGGGAAAGGAAGGGTGCGGGGAACGAAACGGGTCCAGGCAGAGGCACCTGAGACCTTCAGGCATGAATACATGACGGGCACCGAGAACAGCAGCGGGCAGATCCCCAGGTGCGGCGCCCTGAGGTAGTCACGGCCGATGGTTAGGGACGTGGCTCCCCGTCTCCGGCTCTGAACGTCCGTGTCTTTCTGCGACAGCGTGGCGCTCCCGCTGAGCAGCCAAGTCCCCTGGGCCTCTGCCACTTGGCACCGCGTCATAGTGTTTCCTGGCGTTGACAGGACTCTGCGAAGACAATGCTTATGGACTTCCGAAGGACGTGCCTTACGGGCCGATCCAAGCCAGCCATTTCTCCGCGGCTGGTCCTTCGTGTTTGTCCCTTTGGAGCAGCGGTTCTCAACCTGTGGGTCGAGACCCCTGTGGGGGTCGAACGACCCTTTCACAGGGGTCACCTAAGGCCATCGGAAAACACCTATTTCCCATGGTCTTAGGCACCAACACACTGCTCCTCGGTGTCACAAAGTGTAGCAACGTAGTTTACTGTTGTCCTAGGAAGACTGTTGCCCATGCTACACCATGATTCAAGACAAAATTTCATTTATTTGTCATTAGAAATAAATATTTCACGATATGTAATTGCATATTGTTTTTGTGATTAATCCTTATGCTTTACTTATGTTCAATTTATAACAACGAAAATACATCCTGCCTATCAGATATTGACATGACAGTTCATCACAGTAGCAAGATGACAGTGATGAAATAGCCACGAAAATAATTTGTATAGTTGGGGGTCACCACCCCATGAGGAGCTGTCTTAAAGGGTCGCAGCATTAAAACAGGTTGAGAACCACTGCTTGGAGGATGACAGTGATGAGGAACTTGGCGCGAGAGACGTTGCTCCATCCTGGCAATTTTCTCTTGGAAAAAAAATTTTTTTTAAATCCCTGGAGCAGAATGTTGCAATCAGAGCGCAGTCGCCTTGGAAAGGTTCTTGACGCATGATGGACACCGGCCTCCCTGAGAAAGCCGTGAGGACCGTCTCCACAGAGGCTCGGTCAAGAGTGTCTTATGTCCTTCCTGTGGAGGACAGAGCATGGCCCCTTGGTGAATGACCCCTGGAGAGCGACCCCTCTCTCCCCCCTCAGCGGAGAATCGCTGACCTAGAGGAAGAGATCGGTGGTTGGCATCCGGGGGAACCCCATCCTTGTTGCACGGGAGCTGGCGTCTCTGTGGTTGCCAGGGAACGGGAGCATTCTGGGTTATGTCTGCAGCGCACCTTGACCTGGGGCCACAGCGGACGCTGCGGTCCCCACCCCACTGTGGCCGTCTCCCTCCAGGCCCCGGTAGATCCTTTTCTTCTGGGGATCACGGGAGCAGCGGTTCTCAACCTTCCTAACGCCGCGACCCTTTCATACCGTCCCTCACGTGGTGGTGACCCCCACCCATACAATTATTTCCGTTGCTACTTCATCACTGTGATTTTGCTATTGTTAAGAACTGTAATGCAAATACCTGTGTTTTCCGATGGTCTTAGGCGACCCCTGTCAAAGGGTCATCAGACCCCCAAATGGGTCGCGACCCCCAGGTTGAGAACCGCTGCACTGGGGGATGTGTCGGTACCCCTAGCCCTCGCCCCTCCCCCCTCCAGATGTGAGGAACACAGGTGTCTCCAGATGTGCACTGGGTGGGGGCAGAGGACAAGACCACTCCTGGCGGCGCACCACAGCCGCACTGGGCCTGACCTCCTTCCGTCATGGCCAGTGCCCACCCGCCCAGCAGTCCTCACCGCCACCGTGCTGACCGCTCAGGGCTCCCTCCCAGCCTCTTCCCTCAAGTACTAACTCTTAGCACCCTCCGGCCTTTTATGTGACAGGTTGGCTGGGTTGTCAGGATCCTTCTAGACAGCACTGTCCACTCAGCCGAGATTCAAGTCCGGTTCGTGGGCATGGACCTCGGCATGCCTGGCCAGGAGCCCGGGGAGGGAGCAGTTGGTCAGGACCAGGTGGGGGACAGGTCATCCTGATGACCCAACAAAGCCTCGCTGATGTCA
Organism: Lasiurus borealis; assembly: GCA_004026805.1. Taxonomy (NCBI): domain Eukaryota; kingdom Metazoa; phylum Chordata; class Mammalia; order Chiroptera; family Vespertilionidae; genus Lasiurus; species Lasiurus borealis. The sequence goes on along the minus strand of PVJN01006028.1, from coordinate 17,791 downwards.
GGGCCACTCAGGGGCCCGCTGCCTTTTCTTCCTCAGACCCCCGCTCCCCGGGGCCCTACGCCACGCCTCTGTGTTCGGAGAGGGCGGGGCGCCATGTAACGGTCCGGTCGGAGGTAGGTGCACACAAGTCCAGGGGGGGCTGCAGTGACCCCACGTGGTTGTGACACTGAGGGGGAAAGGTCTCAGAATGCAGTTTGTCTCTCAGAGCTCAGTCAGAATAACCAGGTATTGTCATGGAACGAACAACTTCATGGTCCTTCAGAGGCTGAATTTAATGCCAACCTGCTGCCCCCCCAGAAAATAGATGCAGAGTGTTAGAGAAATACAGCGGTACCTCGAGATACGAGTTTAATTCGTTCCGTAACCTTGAGGCGTGGGAAACGATGAGACGCTCGAGTCGCGGTAAACGGGTGGGTCGTGTGCAGCCGGCCGATCCGCGCGATGACTCCTATCTCAGATGCTGCTCGTATTTCAAAGCAAAAATCGCTCGCTCGACGGCTCGTATCTCAAACATCTCGTAGGTTAGGGCACTCGTATCTCGAGGTACCACTGTAGTGTGAAAGTGCTTGTACTTGTTTAGCTCTCGGTCAAGGTGGATGAGATGGACTTCCTCCCCCAGGACCTTGAACGTGCTGTCCCATCGCTGCCCAGGGTCTGTGGTCCCCCGAGGTTGCTCCTGTCAGCCTCCCGCTGTTGCTGTGGGGGAAGGGCTTGGTCCTTCTCTCCGAATCACCCTCTCGATGGCATGTGGGTCGCGACCCCCCACCCCCACCCCTACAGTTGTTTAGGGAACAGTCATCCTAATTGGCCACTCGCTCAGGTTGGCCCCATGATGAGAAATGGATTTGAGGCCTGTAGCAGGCTGATGGGATTAACGGTGGAAAGGACAGAGCACCCCACGAATGAGCGCAGTGACCACTGGGGGGACAGAGCAGAAGCTCCTGGGTGTGGGAGGGGAACCCATCTCAGTTTCAATTCTGATGCTGCCTGTGGCCGCCCCGGTGTTCTCAGCGAGGTGATTTTCCCCGGAGCCCCGACCCTGTGGTGCATGGTGGGAACTCGGCCTACTGCACTCATAGTTGGTCCTCAGCTGAGCTGTCTGTAGGATATGAATGTAGACGTGATGGGGGATAGAGGAAGTGATCATAGCATGGTGGATTCCGAAAGGAAAAGATATGTATTTCAGGTATAGATGACCCTAGAGAAAAGACCAAAAAAAAAAAAGTGAGAAACAGGTGATGTGTTTAATTCCTTTGGCTTGATGTTTTTCATTTCTTTGCTGGCTTTTTTTTTTTTTTTCAAAATTATCGTAAAGCAGAAGCTCAGATCTGTCTAAAATGTGTAAACTTCTGTTCAATGTTTCTGACTAATGTGGGAGAAGAAGAGATGAGTGAAGGTGCTAGGACCAGCCTAAAGTCATCTCATACTACATTGTGCAAGGAGTTTGTAGTTAAATGCAGAAATCTTTTGACGTTGCTCGCACGGGGTCATGTATTTGCCACGATAGGTCTTAGCCACACGGAGGCATTCTTGTGGGTGAGGGATCACAGCTCTCATTTGTGGCATCCACGTGATATCACATGGTTCAGTGGCTGTTATCAGAGACCATGGAAAGGCGTTCCTAACACCTTGCGGACCAGTAGTTTTATTGCTGGCTTTACCCAGTGGTCAGATAAGTTTCTATTGAATGAGTACAAAAAAAGTTTTACATAAATGTTAAAAGCACGCTTGAAAATTAAATACCCATTGCATTTTGAAGTTATGTATTGCATGTTCTTACAAGCTACTATCTTTCTAAAGTATGGTAGTTCGTAAAAACACTGTGTGATATGAAACGGGAATTCTCATGATTCATCCGCAATGTGTTAAGCAGTGGAGAGCATCAGATGCATCAGGGATGTGTTTTCAAAATGTCTGTGCTGAATTCTATGCTGGGATCTGAGTCTATGCCTCCCTAGTTGAGAGCCCCATTTCTGAGGACGTAGGGGATGGAAAATAATGTCCCTTCCACCTACGTCCTTTCTGGGGCTCCTATAAGAAAAGGCCTACTTAACAGGAGAAAAGCAAATATGTTTATTAACAGGGAGTGTTCATGTGTATGCGGGAGCAACCGGGTAAAAAGAGTAACTCAAAGTTGTGGCTGAGAACTCTGGCTTATCTATCGCATTTTCAACAAAGCCTAATTTTATGGAGAAAGGACAGGACAAAGTAAAGCAGGTTTACAGCATCCAAGGTTGGCAGAGTGAGAAGATAAATATATAAGAGGAAAGAAGTGGTAGATAAAAGCTGGTAAACTTGACATTGATTCCTCTGGTGATGTCTCCAAGCTGATAGGGCATAGAGAGGTCTCCGGTGATTATCTTCTGTCCTTCCTTGTAGAGGAGAGAGAAGGGACACCTTTGTAAATGCATGTCTTGCTGTTAGACAGATAGGGGAAGGGCATAGAGCTTTCCTTGTATCTGCTTCTTTGCAATCGCCTTGGCCTCAAAATAACGCTTATGTAAAATGTCCTCTGGGGAGCAGAATCCCCCGCAGTGGAGGATCACTGATCTAGACTAAGACACCAATGCTGGGTATCACTCTGTTAACTAACCTGCAGTCTTTATTCAGATTTCGCCAGTTTTCCCACTAACGCCTTTTTCTGTTCCAGGAACCCACCCAGGACGCCACGTTGCCTTTAGTCATCATGTCTGTCGATGGTAATTTTTGACATTCTTTATTGGTGGTGGTGGTCCTTGCTCGAGGACGTTATGCTCCTCCATGTCATGGGGACCTGGATGGTGAGCCCGCACCCTCTGGGCCCGTGTGCAGAGAGCAGCAGGTCATTTTCAACTTGGATCTGACCTTCCCACTATTGTCCTCTCTGACCTCCCTGCCTCTGGAGACCAGGCGTTGCCGTGACACCGCCCAATCGCGGTGGGTCTGGAGGGAACGGGCGTGTCCAGTGGGGAGACCTGGAGTGCAGACGTCGCACGTTTTAAACTCCAACCAAAACCAGAGTGGAGGTGTACTACCGTGGGCCGTGCTGTTGGGGACACGGTGGTGGGAAAGCTAAGGTCCTCGGTCCCAAGATGCATCAGGCTCCACGGGCAGAGAGAAACGCAGGAGTCCGAGCCAGTCCCTCGGACAATCCGGCCCGAGCCGAGCCTGGAGACAAGTGGGCGGTTCCCAGGCCCAGACCCGTGACGTCTTGGGGGAAGTGGCCTGAGCCGGAGGGAGCAGGATGTCCCCCAGGGGTGGGAGCCAAGGACAAATGGGATGTGTCCTCGGGCGCCCTCCTGCTGTGCATCCACAGACAGAGCCGCTTTTAGGGAGACAGCACGCTCAGGGAACCGGGGCGGAGCGGAAGGTCCCTTCGGCGTGGCTGGGCGGGGACAGGGTGAGCTGGGCCCCTGGCTGGCAGGGTTTCACTGGGGGTGCCATGTTATCGCCGCCTTTCCCGCCTGCACGGACCTTTGAAAGGACACGGGGTGGGGTGTGTGTGAGCGTGATGTTATGCTACATATGGGTGTCGTCGAAGTTCCCGCCGTTCGTAACGGCACGTGTGCGAGGGGCGTCTTCAGGGCTTTCTGAGACCCCCTTTTCTGTTAGTTTCTTTCCTGGAGAGCCCCGCTCTCGTGTGGAACCCCAGTATAGGATCTGCCCTACGACCAGCATCCTGGCCATCAAACGGGGGACGGGGGTGAGGGAGGGAAGTGACTTTTCCAGGGACCACAGGGCGTCCCCAAAACGGCCTCGCCCACACCTGGAGCGCCAGGCTAGGGCCAGGACAGGGGGCCAGTCCCCATGACGCTGAGGGAGCCGGCTCTCCGGGCAGCCGGTCTCTGTCGCCCTTTGGTGTGCGATTCTCCGGTCGCACGCAGAGAAACATCCATGTGGTTTTCCTCAGCGTGCTGTATTTTTAGACAAGCTGGAAAGCAAAGGCCCTCCGTGCGGCCTCGTGACTCGTTAGTGTTAATGGGAGAAAGGCGTCTTCGTGGAGGGAAGGACCCCCTCTTTCCCTCACCCCCCCTTCCGCCCCCCAGTGTATAAATAACCGCAGGCTGAGCCTCGGGAGGCCTGGCCCAGTGCACGCACGCATGCAACCACGCACATCATCTCCGCGTCCTCACGGGAGGGGAGGGGCTCACCCCGAAGCCTCCTGCTCGGGGCTCGGCGGCTCCTGGGCGCCCCCTGCCTTGCCAAACTGGTTTTGGCGCACTGTTCTCTTCTGAGTTCACAGGGCCCGTGTCCCCCTCCCAGGACAGGGTGGTTGTTATCCCATTGTGCAGATGGGTATGTTGAGGCCAGATCGGGCCTGGTGACCTGTGCACGGTCACATGGTTAATGGGAGGTGGAGCCGGGCAGGAGGAGACCCCAGATCTAAGGGCAGAGGGGCAGCGGGGGGAGCAGTTTCCCAATCCTTTCGTTCATTTGTATTTGAAACACCTCCCGCCTTTCTGAGATGATGAAGTCAGGCTGCACACGTGGCCGTCCCAGGAGAGCCGTGCCCTGACTGCTCCCATGGCCCGCACAGGCTTTTGGGGACCAGAGTGGACCTGGGTGCGAGTCCGAGGGGCTGCCGGCCGGTGATGCTTTTGGAACGGTGAACCGTGCCGCCGAGAAGCATCGATGTGTGAACACACGCGGCACAGGGGTTTGCCAACACGTCTGTGCCGTGTCTAGTGGGCTGAGGGATGTGGAGACAGTCACGTTTCAGTTTCTGGGAAGCGCCTTTCAACTGCACGAAAAAAAGAACAAGCCCTCTGTCAAGTGTCTTCTCACTGTCGCCAGGGACCATTTAAAGACCCATCTGAGCTTGAACTGTCTTAATATATATTTTTTTAATTGATTTTCTACAGAGCGGAAGGGAGAGGGATAGAGAGCGAGAAACATCGATGAGAGAGAGACATCGATCAGCTGCCTCCTGCACGCTCCCCACTGGGGATGTGCCTGCAACCAAGGTACATGCCCTTGACCGGAATCGAACCTGGGACCTTTCAGTCTGCAGGCCGATGCTCTATCCACGGAGCCAAACCGGTTTCGGCAACTTGAACTATTTTAGACTTAGAGAAACAGTGCCCGCACCCACTCCCCCGCAGGCTCACAGGCAAGCTGTGACCAGCCAGCATTTGTCTTCAATCCACCAGCAGCCGCGCCCCGAAGACACTCTGAGCCTGGAACCCCGCTTTTTAAAAGGCACCGTGTTTCCAGTGTGGCCCAAAGGATCCCACAGAGAGGGATCGAGATGGGGAAGGAAGGCAGCAGGAACCGGGCGGAACCAGAGGGTGTGACCCCTGGCGTCCTGCCTTCCTGTGGGGAGCTTCAGGGACGGGTCGGGCGTGGGGAGGTCTAAAAGCCGGAGGAAGCTAATCCAGTGCCCTTCCTTGCTGTTTTGGAATCAGGCGTAAGTTGGATAGTCTGTCCCCAAAAAGGGGGGGTGAGTGGGCATCAGAAGGAACAGTGCAGGCCCCCAGCCACCTGTGGAGCTTGCTGCCCGTGGTGCCGGGATGTCAGACCCCACTCAGCTGCGCAGACAGAACCGTTTTCCGTGCCGGAAGGAAGGTGCTTCGTCCCCGCCGACACGGCACAGCTCGTGAGGGTGAAAGTGCCGGCCTCTCCATCCCCCGCCGGGAGAGGGGACCCTGTCTCAGGAGCAGCCTACCATTTTCAGGGACTATGGCCCTCTTCCCATGGCATCAAAAGGATGTTTTTTAAAATATATGATTATTGCCAAAACCGGTTTGGATCAGTGGATAGAGCGTCAGCCTGCAAACTGAAAGGTCCCGGGTTTGATTCTGGTCAAGGGCATGTATCCTGGTTGTGGGCACATCCCTAGTGGGGGGCGTGCAGGAGGCGGCTGATCGATGTCTCTCTCTCATCGATGATTCTAACTTTCTATCCCTCTCCTTTCCTCTCTGTAAGAAATCAATAAAATATATTAAATATATATATATATATATATATATATATATATATATATATATGTTGGTTTCAGAGTAGGGGCGGGAGGGGAGGGAGGAGAGAGAAAGAGAGAGAGAGGGAGGAAGAGAGAGGAATATTGATTGGCTGCCTCCTGCCCGCCCCACACTGGGGATCCAGCCTGAAACCCGGGCCTATGCCCTTAACTGGGAATCGAATGGCGACCCCCTTGCTCACAGGTCGGTGCTCACTCAGCCGCTGAGCCCCGCAGCCGGGCCAGAAGGAGGGTTTTCGCTGGGGCAGTGAGACATGTGTCTTCACGGAGACATCCCTCCTCCCCGGTGTGGCCGGAGGGGAAACGCTTTTCCGAGACACAGACGCAGCCCCCTGCGGCATGGAAGGAGCCGTTAAACGCATTCCCCGTTCCTGGAGCGGGGGTCCCCGGGGCCGGCTCACACACGGGCGTGTGTTGTGTCTGATGGCTTTCGCCGGCGACGGGAGAGAGGCAGGGCAGGAAGTCCGCCCGGACGCAGCGTCTGTCTGAGGAGGCCGCCTGTTTATGTCATCGGGACGCGATGGCCACCCGGGAGGGGCCGGGGCGGGTGGACGTGAGCTGTGTGAGCCTCGAGGTGCGGGACGGGGCGGGCGGAGGAGAGCAGCCAGCGGTGGGGGCCTCTCACGCTCGGCGGCTGCCTTCGGTCTGGCCGGCCGGGATGCAGGCTCTCCGCCGTGTGCCGCTCCTCGGAGTCTGATGTTCAAAAATCGTTCTTCAAAGGGAGCGGCGTTCCGAGCTGAGGCTGCACATGGGGCCGAGGGGACCAGCAGGGTGGGGGGTGACATGAGTGAGGTTTGTAAGAAACGCACGGAAGCCAAAAACGGTGTGGTTCAGTGGATAGAGCGTCGGCCTGCGGACTGAAAGGTTCAGTTCCGGTCAAGGGCATGGACCTTGGTTGCGGGCACATCCCCAGTGGGGGGCGTGCAGGAGGCAGCTGATCAATGTCTCTCTCTCATCTATGTTTCTAACTCTCTATCCCTCTCCCTTCCTCTCTGTGAAAAATCAATAAAATATATATTTTTAAAAAAAAAGAAATGCACAGAAAACCCGAGAAGGGATGTCCGTCAGGGAGCGGGCCTCCCCTGGCCCCATGATGCCAAGGGGCCGAGCCCGTGCCTTTTCCCCGGGAACCCCCCCCCCCCCCCCCCCCCCGGCTGGCATCCCACTTCCTTTTCTGAACCGGGAGCCTCGGAGGGATTTCGATCGCCCCCAAATGGGGTTTCCAGACCTGGCTCAGGAAATGAGGATCTGGCTGGGGGTGGAGGGCGGAGCGGGGCCAACCCTGAGAGGCGGGAAATGGAGGGGTCCTGGGTCAGGCCTGTGTGCTCCCCACCCCGACCTCACGGAGCCCCCACGCTGGGGACGCCCCAGTCAGAGTCCTAGAAGCGTGTGGAGGAGGGGATTCTGCCATCAGAGCTGCCAACGTGTTTTAAAGCCCTGGCTCTGCACCTCACACCACAGGCCCATCTCGGATAGAGTTTATCAAGCACTTCACACGGGCCCTTTAATGCGGCCCGTTTCCTTCCCACCCTCCACGTCAAAGCGGCCAGGTTCTGGCTGAAGGCCGGGGGGCTGAGAGCAGAGGCCAAAGATGCAAGTGCGGCCCCAGCTTCACCGCGGTTGCATTCAGCGAGTCCCCGTGGCCCCAGGACCAGCCCGAATCCAGCGCCGAGATGGGGGCTCCCAGGCCCAGGGCAGGGGCAGATCAAAAGGAGGGATGAATAGTTAATGCCAACTCCGTCTTTTTTTTTTTTTTAATATATTTTATTGTTTTTTTACAGAGAGGAAGGGAGAGGGACAGAGAGTTAGAAACATGGATGAGAGAGAGACATCGATCAGCCGCCTCCTGCACGCCTCCCACTGGGGATGTGCCCGCCACCCAGGTACCTGCCCTTGACCGGGATCGAACCTGGGACCCTTCAGTCTGCAGGCCGACGCTCCATCCACTGAGCCACACCGGTCTTGGTGACACCACCCCCGTCTGGCATCATGAGCATGGCAAACATACGATGGTGTTCCTCTCTCTCTTCCTCTCCTCTCCTCCCTGAAATCAATCCTATATTATCCCAGACAGTAACTGCTGGTGATCGTACAGGGACCACTTGACCTGTGCCCGGAGCAGGAAGGGTCTTGGGACCGTGGGTGGGGGATTCGACCGTGGGCGGCCGAGGGCACATGTCCGCGGCGGCCTGGTGAGCGGGTGGTGAGGGCTGCCCAGGCCTTCCTCTCGGTGCCCAGGGCGGCTGGGGTCTGCGATGAGCCAGGATGTGTGCCTGCGGCTTCACCAGGCCCGTTCCCGGCCCGCTGGCGGTTCCGTTTTCACAGTGGCCTGGGCAGCCCACGGTGGCGAGGGGCTTGGGACACTCCCATCCCTCCTGTGGCTAACGGGGCTCTCCCCTCCCCCCAGGAGACTACACCTGCTGCGACCTGGTGGTGCAGATAAAGGAGTGCCAGGCACCCGAGGCCCCCACTGCTGCCCCCACGCCCGCGCCCCCACCGCCCCCGCCTGCGCCCTCCCAGGAGCTGGAGAGCCCCGGCCTGAGGGACGGCTGCTCCGAGCGCCACCAAGCACCAGCCCGCCCCTCCCTGACCCTGCAGGTGAGCCCTCTGCACGCCACCCTGGCTCCAGCCACCGGGAGACGGCTCCTGGGGTCACATGATCGCACTTGGGCCTCTGAGGCTGGAGACCCGTCTGCCTTCCTGGAGGCTGTGTGCCTCAGGGGAGGTGTTCTAGCCTCTCTGGGCCCCCATGTCCCAGTGTGAGTCCCAGAGACAATGACCTCCGTCAGGCACAATGGCCGAGTCTCCAGAAAAGGCCCTGGTGTTCCCCTGGCAGAGGATCTGGGTCTGAGCTTCTTCAGGCTCCCAGTCACCCCCTCTCCCCACCTCCAGCCAGGAGCGAGGGGCTCGGGACACTCCCATCCCTCCCGTCTCGTCCCTGGGAGATGGGATTAGGGGACCCGATTAGGGCCCGTGGGATATGGGTGAATGGACAGAGTGGCGGTGGAAGGAAGGAGGGTAGACGGTTGCCTTTGCTCTCACAACCCTGGTGTAGACTGGTGAGTCCACTGGCGATGAGGGCGGGGGGGCGAGGGGGAGTCTCTCTTGCCTCCGTGGCAGCTCTCAGGACCCCTCAGGGGCTGTTCCCCAACTGGAAGAGGGTGCAGGCCTGGCTGAGCCCCCCCCGCAGCCCTGCTCAGTGCATGAATGTGGTGCACTTGGGCCTCCAGTAAAAATATATTTAACAGCCGAAACCGGTGTGGCTCAGTGGATAGAGCGTCGCCCTGCAGACTGAAGGGTCTCAGGTTTGATTCCGGTCCAGGGCATGTATCTTGGTGGCGGGCACATCCCCAGTGGTGGGTGTGCAGGAGGCAGCTGATCGATGTCTCTCCCTCATGGATGTTTCTAGTTCTCTGTATATTTATTTACAATAAACTCTTCCCCGCTCCCTCAGGAGGCGCTGGAGGCGCGGCGGCCGCAGTTCATCTCCCGCTCGCAGGAGCGGCTCCGGAAGCTGGAGCTCATGGCTCAGCAGCGGCGGGCACAGCGCCAGGAGAGCCCGGGGCCGAAGCCGGGCTCGTTGCCCGTCCGCACCAGCCGGAGGCAGTTCACCGTCCCCCACCCGCTTAGCGGTGAGCTCGGTGGCTGGGGCGGGGGGACTGGGAGGGGGTCCTGGGGCTGGAACCTGCACCCCAGGTGCTGGTCCCGCCCTGCCACCGTGTCCACGGAACCGTGTTCGCGCCGAGGACCCGGGTGCCGGCCCATTTGGAGAGTCTGCACGGGCACTGAATGGGCAGAGCTTCCATGGCTCACGTGTGTGTATGTGTGTACGTGTGTGTCGTGTATGTGTCGTGTGTGTGTGTGTGTGTGTGTGTGTGTGTGTGTGTGTGTGTGTTGTTGTGTCTGAATTTCCTCTTCTCCTAAGGACAGGAGTCCCTTTCTCAGGGCTCATGCTGACCCAGTGTGACTTCTCCTGACCCTGAGGGCCCCCACAGAGGCTCTCCTTCCCAGTGAGGTCACGGCCCCGCACCCCGGGGCTGGAACGGCTGTTTGTGGGGAGACAGGCCTCGTGCTGCGTCATCCTGTGGTGTTTTCCCGAAACAGCTACCCTTCCCGGCTCACATTCCTTTACGAGCAGATCTTCAGCCTGTGAGTGATGCAGGGGTCGGACCAGCACTAGTTTTAGGTTCCTGAGGCACCTTTCCATTCCCCGAGTGCCGGACCGTCCCGGTACCAGCCCCCTCTGGACGGGCTCAGGCCGGGCGCCTGGCGCTGCCCATCCCCGCGGTGTCCACGCTCTGGTGTCTGTCTGCTCCGCGGTGCGTCACGCGTGTGCTGAAGCCGGAGCCCCGTGCGGGCGCAGATTGAGGCGGTGCGGGGCCCCATCAGCCAGTCTGCAGCCACGTCTGTCTGCGGCCTGTCTGCCGGCAGATGCTGAGGCGGATGCAGATGTTCCCGTGCCTGTGGCATTAGCCCATCCATCACACGTGGGAAGGAGCCGGCTGCGGCGTCAGACGTGTTAGCAGCGGGCTGCACGGCTCTCGAGCAGGGCTAGGGCTGCCCCCCCGTCCTGACCCCGAACAGACTGGGGAGGTGTGTGCGGGCGCTCTGGCCGAGGGACAGGGCCCGGGGGACAGAGGCGCCTGACCTGCAGGGACCGTGCGGACGGGGCCAGGGGCCCGTTTGCCTCCTGTTGGCGGATGAATGCTGGGCCGTCTTTGAGGCCCAGGGCAGGGACGCGGGTGGGCCTGCACACGTCTGTGAGGGGAGTGGGTTCCGTGCAGAGGTGAGGAGACTTTTACCCTCGGGAGGCAGCACAGAGAGGAGAGACCGGGAGGCGGCGTGACTCGGGTCCTCCCCGCAGCCCCCCTATTCCTGACTGATGTCTGAACACAGCACCCTGACCTCCCAGAGCTAATGAGCTCGGACGTCCCTTTCCCTGCGGGGAGCCCCGGCCACCTCGGCGTGGACACGGGGCAGTGACACCGGGCACGTCTGCATCGTGTCTGAGCCGACCCTCCCTCCCCGAGACCCCGCTGTGTGCCCTGCACGGTCCCTGGTCTCACAGGCCTCCCTCCTTCGCCCGGGAGACGTGCAGCCACAGAGGCAATGACCTTGGGATTGGCTAGGTGTCCGGGAAGGAGGTGGCCTGGGTTGCCATGGGAACCGCAGGCAGTGGCTCTGTGCTCGCTGGGGGATGGGGCAGGCTCCTGATGGAGGGGACCGGCTGCCATAGGATGACGGGCACCTGGTCGGGGTGGGGAGGGGGGCGCAGGAGGGCGAGGTGGCTGGGGTGCCCAGCCTAGCTCCGCTGGACCGTAAGATGGGGTGTGGAGCACGGAGGGCGCGGGGCCAGGGTGAGTCCCTTGAAGCCGCCAGGACTTGCAGGTGCTGCGTCCGGGGTTACCCTCGTCCCAGGGCCAGAGCGGAGGCGGGTTTCCTAGCGGACTCCCGGCTGGATGGGAGGAAGGTCAGGCTGGGCGGGGGCAGGAGGCCCAGGGGGACGGAGGCCAGGGGCTGTTGGGGGACGGTCAGCGGGAGGTGGTGAGGCCGGGTTGTGGGGAGATGCAGGCCGCAGGCAGGAGGCGGCAGCCTCTGTGTGCAGATGGAGGACCGAGTTCCCGTCAGAGGGCTGTGCCCGCTCCCGAGTCAGGGCTCCCGGCTCAGCGACCACCCCTCCCACCTCCAGGGAGGGGGTCCTAGGGGTGGATGGGTGCCAGGGCCGAGCACAGCCCAGAATGAGGGAGACGTCTCAGAATCGGACGTGGCTTCCACCGGCAGGAGGAGCCGGGCAGGAGGGTGGCCGGCTGCGGGCAGCAGAGGGTTGAGCCCCCAAGTGGCCATGCCAGGCAGGGCCTTCCCTGCCCCCTGCTGAGCCGTCCCGTCTCTGTCCCGTTCTGACCGCACCCTGAGCCGGGCCCTCATTGGATGGAGCCCAGCCTCTGAGCATCCCTCCTGGTGCCTGCACCCCGTCCAGCCGGCCTCTGCCCTGCCCCGCGCCCGGTCAGTCTCACTGCTGCCCTCCGTGACCTCCAGGAACAGCCAGATCAGGGTCCCACACCCCTCCACAGGCTTCCCGGTCCCCCTCCCTCTGCCTCGCCTCCCTGGCCTGTATCCAGTCCACCCTCTTCACCCCCAGAGGCCGTCCTCTCATTCCCAGGAGGAGCCCTGGGCTGCAAGGTGAGCTGCCTGGCTCAGTGGAGCCCTGTGGTCATCCGCCGCTGCCACCTGCCCCCCAGGCCACAGCCGGTCGGGGGCCGGGCTGCTCACAGGGCGGCCTGGCTTCTGTCTCCCTCTGTGTCCCCCCTGCCTAATAGGCCCTCCTCGTGGCTCTGGCAGTGGGGTCTCTGAGCCTGAGACTGTGTAGAAAACCCACCAGGAATGTCCCCTTCCTCCGGGAAGCCCTCCCTGACTACTCCCCTCCAGTCTCTTCCATTTGAGGACCCGTGGCTCCCGCTTCCCTCCAGACCCCCCGCCTTCTCGCCGTCTTCATTTTGGAGGGCAGTCCCGGGGGTATTTGCGAGGATCATCTTCCTCAGTGGTTAGCGCCCCTGGGCGTGCGTCGCACCGAGTCCCTCTGGGAAACGCTGCCGTTCATTCGAACGGCATTAGCCGCACGTCCGAGCTGAGCCAGGTCAGCGAGCCTTTCCAATGGCCGCGGCCCAGCGGAGGGACGGAATTCTCCGGAAGGCGCACTGCCAGTTCCTGCCCCCTCGGGGACTTGTCTGGGCTGGAACGGGTCCGAGGCTGGATTTGCGTCCCCGGAGCAGCTCCCTGGAGACGGCGCCCAGCCGATCTGGGATGGCGGGACCGGGCCTCGGGAATAGCCAGGAGCTGCCCACGGGGAGGCCCGGCCGCCCCCGTCCCACCCCCACCCCTGCCCCCGCCGCCGCCGGCTGCCCAGTCTGAGCTCATGCAATGCTTCTCCACGAAACCCCGGAGTCAGCATCTGGGGCAGCGTTCCCGGGACCGCGCACAGAGGGGTTTTAACAGGCGCTTATCAGATAACAGCAAGTTGTTACCTCATCAGCCCCAGAGGAAGCCGGAAGCTTCTGGAGCCAAAGGATTGTTCCCCGACTCAAAGGCCTTTGCATGCACAGCGTTATCAGCGCGCCCCTCCCGGCCCCCGGAGGCCGGCCTCGTGCTGTGTGTGTGTGTGTGTGTGTGTGTGTGTGTGTGTACTCAGAAAGCCAAAACCCCAAACTGGAGGAGGAGGGGGGGAAACATCCAGACCAATTTCTGCCCCATTTCCGTCCGCCGGCCAGAAGTGGACCTAAAGGACAGGCCGTCTCCGTGATGTGAACACGAGGGGAGCACAGAGCTGCCGAAGGGTGAGAAATGGCTCCATCGCAGAGTCCTCCTCCCCTCCGCCTCAGCCTCACTTCCCCAGCGGCCTCCCTTCCCTAACGCCCGCCAGCCAGCAAATCCTCTTGGCGGCCGGAGCGGATGCTGACTCAGCACCCACTAATCGACATCTTTTGTGGCTCTTTACAAAGCGCGGGGGACCCCTGGAATTGGGGCAAAAGGTCTCCTGCTCCCCCCACTCCCCCGGGGGGAAGTCCGTCCAGACGCAGATGAGACGTGGCTGCTTTAGGGTGAGGGGTGCGGGGGGGAGTCTCGGTGAGGGTTCACGTCCCTTTCGATGGGCGCAGACAGACGTGTGTTTCAGAAAAGGTGGGCAGAGTTCACCCGATGTTCTTCAGGCGCACAGACAGGCTCAACCCCATTTTACAGTCACCAGTGACTGTGAGGACGAATCACAGCTATTATTCTGCAGGTGTCACTTCTCTCCTTACTGTCCTCAAGCCTAGAACAATCCGAAATGCATTTCATTGGAGGATCACCCCCTCAGATCCCTCTGAGCAGCGGTTCTCAACCTGTGTGCGTCGTGACCTGTTTCCTGATGGTCTCAGGCTCCACAGCAGTGACCCACAGGTGGAGAACTGCTAGCAGGGTCGCCTAAGACCATCGGAAAACACAGATATTTACATGACGATTCACCACAACACGAGGAGCTGTATTAAATGGCCGCGGCATTAGAAAGGTGGAGAATCACTGCCTCTGAGAAATGAGGTTTACAATGCCTGGTGCATGTTCAAGGCACTGGTAAGTCCTGCAGCAGTGAGGACGACTTACGTCTATTTAACCCCATTCTTCCTGGTTTTGTCTTCTTTTTTTTTAACCTGGGAATGTTTTTATCTAATTCTTAAGTGCTCGCTTGGGAAACAGTGCTGTAGGGATCTTTGAGTACAGGTCATTGACCTCCGCCACCACACTCCGCTGAAGACACCGGTGTTTTCTCTGCCATTTTCTCTCATTGGCCCTTCCTTCTGCCAGTGCCAGGAAGTGACGCCGGAGCCCTCTGGGCGGGGGCTCTGGTGTGGGTTTCCCTGAAGGAACCAAGTCTGGGATGACCAGTAGCCCCTGAGGGAGCCGAGGACGGGGCTGGCTCAGTCCTCGTGGGTCTCCGAGAGAGAGAGAGAGAGAGAGAGAGAGAGAGAGAGAGAGAGAGAGCGCAGAACGGCCCCAGGCATTACACGGAGACTGGTTCCTTCCAAACGTGTTTCATAGACGCAGTTGACTTGGGGTCAGTTCCTGTAAGGGGGGATGTGGGGGGAGCTGAGGCCTCGCCCACCCCAGATTCTCCATCAGGAGGATGGAGGTCCGCGGGCTCTGGGACCTCCTCATCGCCACCCCCGTCCGGAAGGACGCGCCCTGTGCGAGTCCACTCTCAGCTCCAGGTCCCTATCTTTTCTCTTTTGTCTCCTCTTCCTCCTTCCTCTTCCTCCTCCTTCTTCTTCTTTTTCCTCTTCCTCCTCCTCCTCCTCCTTCCTCTTTTTCTTCTCCTTCTTCCTCTTCTTCTCCTTCTTCTCCTCCCTTCTTTCCTCCTCCTCCTCCTCTTCCTCCTCCTTCTTCTTCCTGTTCTTCCTCTTCTTCCTCTTTTTTCTTCTCCTTCTTCTTCTTCCTCTTCTTCTTCTCCTTTTTCTCCTTCCTTCTCCTCTCCTCCTCCTCCTCCTCTTTCCTCCTTATCCTCCTCTTCTTCCTCTTCTCTTCTCCTCCTCCTCCTCCTTCTTCTCCTTCCTCCTCTCCTCCTCCTCCTCCTCCTCCTCCTCCTCCATCTTTTCATGGAAGGCCTGAGCTGGTGTTCCTGCTCTGAATGGGGACACATGTCTGTGCCGGAGCGGAGAATGGCTCACCTTCTCCTGTACTGTGCATGCATGTGTGTGCATGTGTGTGCATGTGTGTGCGTGTGCGTGTGCGTGTGTGTGTGTGTGTGTGTGTGTGTGTGTGTGAGAGAGAGAGAGATGAGGGTCATAACAAACACCGGCGTGTGTTTACTGAGATGAACGGCCGGCGGGACTGGCTTTCACTCGGCGGCACCCCCAGAGCAGCCTCAGAAGGACCCCCATCCCGGGAGCTGGTCATCTGCTGCCTTTCCCACCAGCAAAGGCGAACGCAGGTCCGGCCTTGCCCTTGGCAGTGGCCACAGGCCTGGCGTGCAGGCCCGGAGAAGAGCAGAGGCCAGAGGCGTGGGGGGGAAGCGAACAGGCTTTCCGGGAGCGCGACCTGGCGCTTCCTCCTCGTTGTCTGGAGAACAGAAGCCGCTGCGATCTCAGCGGCCATGGGGTATCGGCCCCTCCTGCCTCTCCTGTCAGTGCACGAGGAGAAGCGAGACTCCGGGGGGAACCAGGGAAGACCACACGTGGGCCCACACAGCGCTCCCGTCACGCTAACGCTAACGGCGGCGTTCCCGGGACAGGGACTCGGTGGGGGAGGTCGCCGTGTACTTGAACAAAGCAGAGGCCGCTGGCTGCCGGGTTCCCCCACCCCTGTTCCCCCTCCCCCCCAAAAAAAACAGCCTGTCGCTGGGCTGGCGTGTCCCGGGCTCCTGTCCTCAGCACCGGAGCTGGCGTGGCTGCCCCGTGGGGGGATGACCCTCGGCAGACCACAGCTGTTGCTAAAAATGAAGCACAGCCCGGTGGTGTGACTCAGTGGTTGAGCCTCGACCTCTGAACCAGGAGGTCAAGGTTCGATTCACCGTCAGGTCAGGGCACAGGCCCGGGTTGCAGGCTTGATCCCCAGTGTAGGGCGTGCAGGAGGCAGCCGGTCCATGATTCTCTCTTGTCATCGATGCTTCTGTCTCTCTCTCCCTTCCTCTCCGACATCAGTAAGAACATATTTTTAAAAAGGTGAGGTCACTGTCCATGACGCGTGTTAGATGCCAATGTGGGCCTCGTGCCAGAGGTCACTCTGGCCAAGACCAGCCCAGGGGGGTGGGAGGCGGGTGGCTCAGTGGTGTGAGCACCGGCCCCGCCTGCAGAGTGGGTGGCAGGCTGGTGCCGAGAGGCAGAGCCGGGAGCAGAGTGTGTGCAGCCGCCGGGCTGTCTCCCTACAAATGTGTGGCCCTCGCCGTCTGACACGCATCATCTCTGCTCTCTTCCAGATAACTTGTTCAAGCCCAAAGAGAGGTGCATTTCGGAGAAGGAGATGCACATGCGGTCGAAGAGGTACTGGTGGCGTGAGGGGCGGGGAGTGGGGGGAGGGCGGATCCGGGGGGAACCCCGGGTTGTCCGAGGGCCGGTTCCCAGTCCCTGGGTGCGCCCTGCGGTGGCCTTGGCCGTGAACGTGGGAAGCTGCTGGCCCAGGGAAGGGCGGCCGTGGGATGGATGTCCATGCTGTTCGAGGAAACAGTTGAAGTGGGAGGGCAGTCGCGAGGGCAGACAGACACACGCCTGCACACGCGTTCGTGTGTGTGATTCCCGCGTCTCCGTCCATCGCTGCCGCTGCAGCTTTCCTGGGTCACGGGGAAGCGAGCGCCGAGTGGATGGGGCCTGTGGGCACGCTGGCACCGGGCGTGGCAGAGCGGTGGGCGGAGTCCCTGGCTTCACAAGGCAGTGGTTTGGTTTGTTCCCAGAGGGAGCGGAGGGGCAAGGGAAGTGGCCACTAAAGAAGGAACATCTGCCCCTCTCCACACACACACACACACACACACACACACACACACCAGCCCCCAGCTCTGCGTGCTGAGCCTCGCAGCTCTGGCTGAGACCGTCAGGGCGCCCGTGGCCTCGGGGTCCCCGGATCAGAGAAGCCGGCGAGCAGAGCTCCCCTGGGAGACGGACGGAAGCACCTGCCGACTCGCAGAACCACTTGGTCCTGCGCCGTTCCCAGCGTCACCTGCGTCTGTTTCAGAATCTACAACAACTTGCCGGAGGTCAGGAAGAAGAAGGAGGAGCAGAAGAAGAGGGTCATCTTACAGAGCAACCGGCTCCGCGCGGAGGTCTTCAAAAAGGTAATGCCAGTGCCCGCAGGTGTGGTGTGTGTGGCCAGGTGTGCCCTGGCCCCAGCAGGTGTGAGGTGTGTGGGTCCAGCAGGTGTGATGTGTGTGGCCAGGTGTGCTCTGGCCCCAGCAGCTGTGATGTGTGTGGACCAGGTGTGATGTGTGTGGCCAGGTGTTATGTGTGTGGGGCCAAGTGTGCTCTGGCCCCAGCAGGTGTGATGTGTGTGGCCAGGTGTGTTCTGGCCCCGAACAGGTGTGATGTGTGTGGCCAGGTGTGCTCTGGTCCCAGCAGATGTGATGTGTGTGGCCAGGTGTGCTCTGGTCCCAGCAGATGTGATGTGTGTGGGTCCAGCAGGTGTGATGTGTGTGGGCCCAGCAGGTGTGATGTGTGTGGGTCCAGCAGGTGTGATGTGTGTGGGCCCAGCAGGTGTGATGTGTGTGGGTCCAGCAGGTGTGATGTGTGTGGGCCCAGCAGGTGTGATGTGTGTGGGTCCAGCAGGTGTGATGTGTGTGGGTCCAGCAGGTGTGACGTGTGTGGGCCCAGGTGTGATGTG
>PVJN01006027.1:0-77972 GCA_004026805.1 Lasiurus borealis | reverse complement strand
CACTCACTGTTTAATTGAAACATTGTTAGCTGAAGCAACCTCTACCTGTTTCATGTTAATTTCTGTTTTTGTTATTTCCTGCCTAAAGGCTAGGGTGTGTCCCAAAGCCTTAATAAAAGGGAGAAAAAGGCCAGAGCAAGTGGTAGTCCTTTCCACTAGAGGAAGGCTCCCGCCTGGCCCCCCAATATTGCCAAATTAATGTTTTCTAGTCTTGTGGAGGGGCAAGGACCAGACTGTGTTTCCCCATAAAGAATGAATCGGGGTCAGGGTGACGTCAGGCCTGGATGCAGAAGGAACGGGGGTGGGGGTGGGGGTGTTGTTCCCAGCTGACATCCTGTGACATAGAAGAGAACACCAGGTGCCTGAAGGCACCCCCGACCTTGAGAAGCCATAAAGTCTGACAAACAACTCCTGCAAGGACAACCGTTATCTAGACTGCTTACTTGCATAACCAAAAAGCTTAGACAAAGAGTCAGTATATGAAATTTAGTAATGCTTAGCCAATTAAAATTTGCCAAGTCCTCCTGTGCTGAGGATAAAAGGCACTTGCTGCAGAAGTTCAGGGCTCTCGTGCTTCCCTGCTGTGTCAGTGGAACCATGAGCCCAGACTCGAGTTCGTAATAAAGGCTTCCTAAATTTTCTAATTGGCTGTCTGGTGGTCGTCTGTCGAGGGTCGCCCCATTACAGTCTCTCTTTTCGTTTGCGTGCGGCCTCCTTCAGAATTTGAACCCTGAACTGGGAACCCTGAACCACAAAGGACGTGGAAAGGGGCTCTCACAGATCACTGCCCACTGTTCAGTTCTGCTTTACCTCTAATGTTCCCTACCTAAAATAAAGGCACTTTTATCTGCCCAAGTTCTCCAACCAGAAAATTGGGATTCTTTCTTAATATGTCCTTATTTCTCATTATCTCTCAGTCAACCTATTGATATACACTTCTTTTCTAATCACCCACTCAAATTGTGTTCTTTTATTATTTCCTGTTTCTCTGTTACAATTCTATCCTTTATTTATTTTAAAAACAAATAAAATAACTTCTTATCTATTTTTCTTACTTCCACTGTAATTTATACCAAGTCATTCTCTACATAAATTCACTCTCTTGCTTAAAATTGTATAGGGTTTCTTCATTTCTCTTACTCTGAAACTCTTAAAAATTCTTATTACACTTAAAGTCTTTTAAAATTGGCCCTTGATGACTTCTAGAACCACAGTCCTAAGAATAGAAACTACTGCATACAGATACAACAAATTTTAATTGAAAATTAGCTGTAATTTTCTGAACTTCTGAATTTAAATTATAAAAAATGATACTGCACACATTAAATTTATTAAATAACTAGAGAACTTGTGCGTGAAATTTGTGGATGGGGGGTGGGGGCCATCCCTCAGTCCAACTGGCACTCTCTCAAATCTGCAACCCCTTGAGGGCTGTTGGACATCCCTCTCACAATCCAGAACTGCTGCCTCCCAACTGCTCACCTGCCTGCCTGTCTGCCTGCCAGATTGCTCTTAATCACTTCTGCCTGCCAGTCTGATCACCCCCTAATCACTCCCTTGCCAGCTTGATTGATGCATAACTGTTCCCCTGCTGACCCAATTGCCCCTAACTGCACTCCTTTGCAGGCCTGGTTACTCCTAACTGACCTCCCCTGCTGGTCTGGTTGTCCCCAATTACCCTCCACTGCTAGCTTGGTCACCCCTAACTGCCCTCCCATGCCAGCCTGGTCACCCCTAACTACTCTCTCCTGCTGTCCGGGTCACCCCCAAATGCCCTCCCCTGTCAGCCCAGTTACCCTTAACTGCTATCCCCTGCCAGCCTGGTCACTCCTAACTACCCTTCCCTGCTGGCTGGATCACCCTCAGCTGCCCTCTCCAGCAAGCCTGATTTCCCCCAACTGCCCTCTCCTGCCAGCCCAGTCACCAAAAACTCCCCTCTCCTGCAGATTTGGTTGCCCCTAACTGTCCTTCCTTGCAGGCCTGGGTGCACCCAACTACCCTCCCCTGCTATCATGGCCACCCCCAACTGCCTTCCCCTGCTGCCCTGGTCACCCTTAACTGCCCTCCCCTGCTGCTCTGATTGCCTCTCACTGCTCTCCCTTACAAGCCTGGTTGCTCCTAATTGCCCTCTTCTGCAGGCCTGGTCTTCCCCTACTGCCCTCCCCTATACGCCTTATCCCCCCACAACTGCCCTCCCTTGCTGGCTTGGTCCTACTAACTGCCTTTCCCTGCAGGCCTTATCCCTCCCAACTGCCCTCCCCTGAAGGCCTGGTTGCCCCTAACTTCCCTCCCCTTCAGGCATTTTCCCTCCCAACTGCCATCCCCTGCAGACTTGGTTCGCCCCTAACTACTCTCCTCTGCTGGCCTAGTTGCCCTCAACTGCCCTCCTCTGCAGGCTTGGTTCTTTTCAATCGCTCTCCCCCTGCAGGCATTTTCTCTCCCAACTGCCCTCCCCTTACATCCTAGGAACCCTAACTGTTCTCCCCTGCTGATCTGATTGCCCCCAACTGCCCTCCCTTGCAGGCCTGGTCTTTCCCAACCTCCCTCCCCTGCTAGCCATCTTGTGATGGCCATCTTGTGTTCACATGGGGGCTGCCATCTTTGACCACATGGGGTGGCCATCTTGTGCATTGAAGTAATGGTCAATTTGCATATTAACTCTTTATTATATGGAATATTTTCCTCCTATTTTTATATTTACCAATTTAACCACTCTATAAAAGTAAAAAGAAGCCGAAACTGGTTTGGCTCAGTGTATAGAACATTGGCCTGTGGACTGAAAGGTCCCAGGTTCGATTCCTGTCAAGGGCATGTACCTTGGTTAAGGGCAGTTGGGGGCGTGCAGGAGGCAGCTGATCGATATTTCTCTCTCATCAAAGTTTCTAAGTCTCTATCCCTCTTTCTTCCTCTGTAAAAAATCAATAAAAATATATATTTAAAAAAAAAGTAAAAATAAAATGTACCTATATGTAATAACTTTCTAGTTGATGAGTGCCCACTTAAAACGTGGGTACGTGAGGAAAACTGTAATTCAATGGTTCCATATTTTTTTTTAATTAGTGTGTTGGTAATATAATTATATAAATAATATTTTCTAATATTAAAATGTTATGAAATATTAGTGTTTCATGGCCAGTATTGCTCAGTGGCTGAGAGTCACCCATGAACCAGAAGATTATGGTTCAATTCTAGGTTGGGCCCATTCTGGGCTGCTGGCTTGGTCCCTAGTGTGGGGTATGCCGGAGGCAGCTAATCAATGGTTCTCATCATTGATGTTTCTATCTCTCTCTTCCTTTCCTTTCTTCTCTGAAATCAATAAAAAATGTTTATTTTCTTTTTAAATTTAGTGTTAAGGAAGAAGAGAGATGATATCCTATTTTTAATATCAGAATATATAATCCATTAAGAATAATAGTCATATTCTTAATAGGTGGGGTAAGTCTAAAGACATGGAAAAAAAGCACGTCACTAAGCCATTTAAAAAATTATACTTCCAAAAGTGTTCAGCATATTTTTGTCATATAAATTCTTTTATTGCACTATATTGTGAGCTGTAAAAATAAACATACACTAAAAGACTGTATTATTCACATCCTTACAACAATGTAGATTTGGAATTAATTAATAAAAGTTATCTAAAGGATAACTTTTAAAGATCCTATCTAATAAAAGAGTAATATGCAAGCTGACTGTACCTCCACTACACTCACAAGCCACGCCCAATAGCCATGTTCACCACCCAATCAGGGAAAGTATGCAAATTAACCCAATGAAGATGGCTATGGCCACAGAGAGAGCAGGAGAGAGGCCTGGGTTGCCTCTGGCAATGGAGGAAGCCAAGCTTTCCACAAAGCCTGGCCAGCACTTAAGACAACAAAGTTTCAATGGCTTTGAGAGCAGAAGCTTGGCTCTGCTCCAGGCTACAAAGTTTTCATTTATAAAAATGCATTCTATATAATAGAGCAAATCTCATAAAGAACTTCCTGTGAGATTCAAAATGAAAACTAGTAGATACATAAAAGATGACAAATAAAAGAGCCACGAAAGTGGTGATGCTTTGACCTCCCTTAAGTCATTTGTATTCAGGATATAGAATTGAAGAATACAAAAGTATAATTTTAACGTGACAGGTTTATCAGACATTCATGTCAGATTACTGAATTTAAAATATAAAGATAAATCACATTTTAAATATGTCAACAAATAATCCAATAAGCCTAAATGGTTTCTAAGAATAAATTAAAGTTGAATAGGATATCATCTATAAGTAATGATAAATACAATCTCTCCAAAAGTATGTTTTAGAAATAAAAGAGGAGAAAACCTTAAATTTTTCCAATATAAGTATGATAAGGTCTTAGCAAAAATAAATAAGTAATAAAAAGTAAAATAAAATAGAAGTCCTTATTGTTGTTAAAATATACCTCTCTTGAAAATTAATACTAATAATGGAATATATAGACATTTATGTTTTAGGATAAGAAGGTAGAGAAGTTCTTATTAAAATATGCTTGTTATTTTTTATTGTTTCTAACATCTACACTAATAAAAGAGAAACATGCAATTAAACATCACTCTGCTATGCCCACCAGCCAATCAGGAAGGAATATGCAAATTAGAGGGAGGAAGATGGTGGCCACCCAGCTGCTCTAGGTGCAAAGTGGCCAGGTGGGGCAAGAAGCTTGCTATGAGATGGAGAGCAGGGGGGGGCAGGGGGGGAGAGCAAAGGGATCTACAGGAGCAGCACTCTGGCCACAGCGAAGATGAAAACTGCACACTCTGTAGTCTGTAGTCAAGATGAAGACAGCAGACTCTGGCCAGTCTGCAGCGAACTTGAAGATAGCAGACTTCAAAGAAGATGGCAGACACTGGCTGGAGTCTGCAGTGAAGATGAAGATGGAAGACTCTGTCATGAATCTTCAGCGAAGATGTTAGATTCCAGCCAGAGCCTGCAGCAAAGATGAAGAAGGCAGACTGTGGCTGGAGTGAAGGCCTGGGTCCTAGGTGTCAGAGGAAAACCAGTGCTAAAAGCCAAGGGAAGGAAGGCCTAGTGCATGAATCTCTTCATGCAAAGGCCTATAGTATATTCATATGTAATGTGTCATATATTTGTTTTCTTACTCATTCATTCAATATAATTTATAAAACACTATCTAGTCCAAGATAAGGTCATAGAAGTAGAAAATATAACTTTAAGGATTCAGTTTCATATATAATAGAACTAAAAATGGGGAAAAAGAAAGACTTTTTAAAATACTAAATATATATTTTTTTAAAGTAGAACCATTCCATTATTTGAAAAGAAGTTAACTTTTGGAATTCAAAAGTTTGGTAATTGTCCTTAAAACTAACCCCCCCCCCCAAAAAAAAAGTGTCTTCTTAATACCAAGATAATTGGTAAATATTAAAGGTATAAAATCTATTTAATTATTGGGTATTTAAAGAAATCAGTTGCCTATAAGGGAGCTCCCATATGACAAATTATTAATAATTTTTCAGGTGGATTTCAATAGAAGGTGCGAATTAGATTCAATAAAGCTTTGTATTAATTATCATTACTACGTAACAAATTATTCAAAATTTAGTAGCTGAAAAAGCAAACCTTTATCATAATTTGAAGGTCCAGGAATCCTTCAAAAGTCTTATTCCCAATGAATTCAACTCAAAGTCAAGAATATCACTATCTAAATCAACTTCAGGAGCGAATGAATCTTCTGAAATAAAATGTTAAAATTATGATTTCTCATATAGAATTCCTTTCAATATGTAAAATGGTAAAAATAAAGACAAATTAGCTAATGTCAAGTAAGCAACATGCAGTGGTAGAATGGGCATATGTAATAGTTATTGACATTAAATGAGGATCACAAAAATTAACTGGTCCATAGCACCTTTTAAATCCAATTGGACAAATACTGAACATTTCTTGATTAGGTCTCAAGATCTAGAAATAATTTCCATGATTAATTTCATTTTCAGGAAAGATAGTACAAGTTTACAATGAATATCTTTTATATCTGTTACTCTCTAATGGAATTTTTAGACTCCATTTGCTTATTTTATACGGTCTTTGTCCCTTTTAATTCAAGTAGGCGATGTTTCAATATAATTTTCTCAAAAACTTTATAAGCTTCCTATAAATGTCATTGGGGTTTACCTCTATAGACAAAAGCCACATCCACAAATCTCAATATGCATTTAGCTATTAATAGGCTATATTGTTTGAGTGAAAAATATATGTAAGTCAGAGACTCAGTTTCACCTCTGGACCAGATTTTCTGGCAGTACCCTGGAATTGAACTTTGCTCAGAAGTAATTTATTAATTTTAGCATGTTTGCCATCTAAAAATTCTGAAAATTTTGAAATGATAAAATTCTTCCTTCTTTTTAACATTCTTTCCCTCAATTTTACTGTAACAGCAAGACTAAATCAGGCTGTGCTATCAACACTTTGCTTATAAATATCCTAAACTAGAATAACAAATTCATTTACTACTTTCTACATTACTATAGACAATAATGGTGCTAAACTCTGTTCTACAAAAGAAAAATCCTCCTTCCTCTGGTTTCTAATAAAATGTTATTCATTTCTTTTGAGCTCTCAACATCAGTATACTTAAAATTCATATTTCTACCTAAGCATAATTCAATATAATTTATGCTTTCTCAAAATTCTTACAGAATTGTTCACTGCCTAGATCCAAAGCCATGCCTACAGTTTTTGATATTTGTTAACACAGCTTACTACTTTCAGGCACAAATATATATATATATATAATTTATCTATTGCTCTATAACAAGTACAACAGAACTTACTAGCTTAAAACAACAAACTTTTTACTTTAATCTCATAGTTTTCATGAGTGAGAAACCTGGGCATGACTAGTTGAATGACTCATCAAATTAAAATAGTTTCTCACAAAACTAAAAACAAGGTATTGAACTGAGCATTAATCATCTTACATCCCAATTGTAAAACATTCCACTCCCCAATTGACTTACATAGCTGTTGGTAGGGTTCAGATACTTGTGCTCTTTGGCCAGAAACTTTAGTTCCTTGCCACATGGTCCTCTTAAAAGGGAAGCTGACAACATGGCAGCTGATTGATCTCAAAGCTAGTGAGGAAGAAAGCAACAGATCAAGAGAGGACACCCAAAGACAGAGGCCATCCTATAAAATAAAAAGCTAATATAAAAATTGACCCTTCGACCAAAACCGGTTTGGCTCAGTGAATAGAGCATCAGCCTATGGACTGAAAGGTCCCGTGTTCGATTCCAGTCAAGAGCATAAACCTTGGTTGTGGGCACATCCCTAGTAGGGTGTGTGCAGGAGGCAGTTAGTCAATGTTTCTCTCACCCTTCTTCTCTGTAAAAAATCAATAAAATACATTTAAAAGAAAATTGTCCCCTCAACCACGAGTTTACCAGAGTTTAATCAGAGACAGTATGAACACTATATCTTGTAGCTAGGGTTCAAGGTCTGGAAAAGGGGCTGATGCACAAATGAATATACTAGATTAGAAATATAAATTTAGAAGGCATAGGGGAGCAGGAGGGTAACTTCCCTCTAGCAAAGAAGCTCTCAGAAACCCCAGACCCATCATCTTTTATTTACTTGAATACACATTTGTCCTTTAGGAATGCAAACAGGCATATGAAAGGTAAAGTTTGGTAAACAGTAAAGGGATTATCAGGTTAGGTAGTTGCCTTCAGACATTCAGTCAACAGTGGGGTAATATAATGTTGATTTTTCAGGCCTTGCTGAATATCAACATCCTTTTAGCTCACTTCTCGAGTAATTATGCTAACTACTGTTGTTCTCTGCCTCCAGCAAGATGGGGCCCACCAACAGCCCATAGCTCTCCCCGCAGCCGGCCACCCCAGATAAGCACCCCCCCCCCCCCTGATTAGAGGCATGCCAGCCAGCCAATCTCCCACATCTCCTCACCCTGGCCAGCTCAGCCTGATCAGCCCCAATCTGAGTGGGCCAGCCAGACCCTATCAGTGCACAAATCCCTGCACTGAGCCTCTAGTAGTTTATATAATGTGACATCTCATATTTGCCATACACTTCATTAAAAACAATTCAGCAATTTTGTCTCATACTCAAGGTGGAGTGAATTAGTTAACAGTGTGGATGACTGAATGTGCAGATTTTGGAGACCATTTTAGAGGCAGCCTACCACGGTCACAGGAGGAAATAGGAAGTTGGTTTAACCCTATTTTCCAGAAAATAATAAAATCCAAACAAATGACTAGATTTGTATGGTGGAAATAATAATATGTCCATATTCTAATTCACAGAACTTGCAAATATATTACCTACCTTATATGACAAAGGGGAATTAAGGTTGAAGATAACATTGTTTGCCAACCAATTAACTTTAAAATAGAGAGAATATCTCCGTTTATCTGGACAGATCCAATGTAATTACATCAGGATCTTTAAAAATAAAAGAAAGAGGTAGAAAAAAAGTGACAATGGAATCCGGGCTAGACTACAGATATGCTATTATAGAGGAAAGCAAGGGGCCACCCACAAGGAATGTAGATAGGCTTTCTAGATTGGAAAAGTCTGGGAAATGGATACTCCCAGCGAATCTCTCTCCAGAAAAGAATGCAGTTCTGCCAGCACCTTGATTTTAGCTCAGGGAGATCTGTGTTGGACTTTCAACCAAGAAAACTATTCAAAACTAAATTTGAACTGGACAAAGATCCAGTTCAAATGGGCTGGTGTATTTAAAAGATAAGTATATAATAAAAAATCTTCAAATTGTTTAACAGTAAAAATGAAAATATGAGTACGTAGTATATACATAAACACACACACACAAATTGACTACATCAGTTGAAAAACATAGGAGTAAAATTTATTTTTTAACAAAGTAGAAATATACATATAGGTTATGTCCATATGATTTAACGTAAAAATTAGATGGAGCTTTTTAATAAAATTTTCAGGTTTTTTAAATCATTTTATGTAATTGAGAGCTTTTGCTCAATCTTCCAATGTTTGCTGGGTGGTTTTACAGACCTCCTATAATCTTTCAAAACAATCATCACTTCCCAAAATGTATGATTTCTATTTTATGTTCTATTTTAGGTAATGGCAATTCTATCCATTCATGGATATAAACTTGAAGATAGAGCATCCCAACCTCTTCTCTTATCATTCCTGTCTAATTTATCAGCAAACATTGTTTATTTTGCTGAAAATATCAATAGTGACTTTACTCTCAAATAAACATCTTCCTTTCCACTATTTTCAGCTAATACTTCAGTTCATAACATCATTCTTCTGACTATAATTATAAACTCTTAATTCATTTGCTGATCCACAGTATTTTTCTCATCACCTCTTGTGCTCCTTTTTATTCATTATCTACTTCTCACAGTTATCCCTACAAAAACTAAATTTGATCAAACCTTGGTACTTTTAAATTATTAATTCTTTTAATCATCTGAGACAATATTTGCAGCTGCAAATTTATATTACATTATACTTGTATATAAATACACAGATTAACTGAAGAATAATGACAGTATTTTTCAACACATTATTTTGTCAGGTAGAAAATAAAAAACTTCCATTAACTATTGACATTATTTTACAAAAGAAAGAAATTATAAATCCAAAACTTATGAAAAACCAGGTTTTAGAATATAAAAAATACTAGTACAAGAGAGGACATGATAAATATTCTTAGGTGTGTATGAAAGGAAAAAGACAGAAAATAGAAAGTAGAAGGAAGGAAGGAAGGAAGGAAGGAAGGAAGGAAGGAAGGAAGGAAGGAAGGGAAAAAGGGAGAAAGTGAGAGGGGAGGGAATAAAGAAGAGATCAAAGTGGGAAGGAGAGAAGAGAAGGAAAGGGAGAAGAGGGAAGGAAGAAAGAAAAGAAAAAAAGGGCAAAATTTTTTAGACACATTTTACATGTTTGCACATTGAAAGGATTCATCTGACTCCAAAATCACCAAAAGCATTATAGATCTCCATTGAAATGTTTTGTTGATTCAATGTGTCTATGTAGTGGGGGATGATGTGATTGTGAGGGAGACTGATGTGGAAATAGGCTGAATATAGTATAAAGGAGTTCTCAGAACTCCTCTTTCCTAAAGTTACAGTTACTTGCTTTCAGAGCCTTGCTTCTGCCTGGCTTTATTCCCTCTCCTTCTATCTAATTGAACCTGACTTGGGATCATCCCGTCATGTTTTTGCATAGATAATTTAGATTATTATACCCCCCCCCCCTTTTTTTTTAATTTCCCTCTGATCATCAAAATATTCTCTCTGGTATATTTGAAAAATCTATCTTTGCGTAAGTTTGGATTTAGGTGAGGGATGGTGGATATTTTTTCACATCAGAAATTGTTTTATGAATAGATATTTATTGGTTAGTTTTAGAAGTGATGTTTAAAAGCTCTAATGGAGCTTATGTGTATTTTTTGTCCTGTTACTGTTTGGGAACAGTCAAATTTCTGGGGATTGACATTATCTGAGCTATGCAGTTCTGGGGTCTGATTCATGAATGTGGAGCTGTCTGGAACTTGTATAAAAGATGACCAGAAACAAGGATTTTCTCACTGTCATTTCTCTGCATGGAAAGGAGAGAGCAGAGCTTTTTGAAACTACATTTGCATATTTGTCAGTTAGGCTTATCTGCAGGGTCAAAGAATTTACACAGCAACCAATGTTTGAAAGAAGAGCCAAAATTTTTAGAATCTACCAACTTTCCTTCTTCAGCATTTCCACTACTGTTATTCTACTTCACACCACAATCCTTATCATCACTGTATGCTGTACTCTTGATCGATACTTGACTTTTGTATCATATTTCTTTAGCTTGCAAAGCCATTGATGCTCACCCACATTGTTAAGATTATCTTAAATATCAGTGACATTAATCATATTGTAATTTCATTAAACATAATTATTCATAGTCTGTCTCCTCCCTTAAGTATGTGTTCCTTATGAGTTGTGTTTCTCCCTCAACATTCACTGGGGATGGGGGGGGGGAGAAAGAAAACCCTTTCATATTAGAGTATTTCAAAATGCCTTTTGCTTTCATCTTTGCTTGAAGACTTTCTAGTAGACTTAGCCTTGTCCTTCATGTTTATGTAATCATGCTATAAAGTATGGGTCCAAAGCCGTTTGCCATTCTGCAGTCCTAGTGATTCCTGGCTAGCTGTTCCCCTAGGAAAATCCTATATAATAAAAGCCTAATATGCACATTGTCCCCTCCATCAGGAGTTTGACCACTCACTGTGATTGGCACTGACACCAGGGGGTGGTGTGGAACATGGTGGGTGTAGCTCTGGCAGTGGGCAGCAGTGGAGGCACTGCTGGCCCTGATAGGCCCAGACAAGAGCAGGACCAAGGTTAGTGGGCGGCATCAGGCCAAGGTGGGTCCAAGCAGGGGCCTGATCAATCTGCCAACTGACAATGACCAGTGGCAACGGTGAAAGCGGGACAGTCACCTGGCTCCCAGGAGCTGAGGGAGCTCGGTGGGAGACCTGGCCAAGATCTATCACCCCAGATATGGCAACCAGCAGCAGTAGTGGGGTGTGGGGCTGCCATCTGGCTCCCAGACACTGAGGGGACAAGGAAATGGGGGTGGGGGAGTAAGTGGCAGCAACCAACCTCCCACAGCACCAGGCGGGAGGCTGCAACCTCACACTGGCTACCTGAAGACGGGGGTAATAGAGACAGAAGTTTGGTAAAAATGTGGGCTGTCTGCCAAGCTCACTCTCACTCTCCCTACTATCCTTTCCCAGGACGCCAGGGCTAGTCCTCTGGGGAAGCTCCCATGCTCAGATGCCAGGTGCCCACGAGGAGCCCGCCCCACACCCACATGGTCTCTTCTGGATGAGCTGGGCTGCAGCTGCCGAGATCGTAGGGGCCAGTCAGGCTCTCTGTGGGTTCACACAGGTGCTGGTCTGTGAGGCCAGCTGGGAGAGAGTGTGCTGCCAGCCCAGCTTCCATGCAGTGCCATTGGTGGTTCAGAGGCCCATACTGCACCTGGGCTTGCAGTATCAGGCTGTGCTCACAGCATCTCCACATGGGGACTTGGGTGTCATGACTCAGGTGGAGGGGGATGCATGGGGGATCAAGGACCCAGGGGCTGCCCCGGGCTCAGAGGTCAGCTGGGACTTGGCCTTCCATGCCAAACACTTTCACTTTGATCACCAGCCAGACCTAGGGACCACACCCATGCAGAAATTTCATACACCTGGCCTCTAGTGTAATAACAATGGTGACCAAAGAGCTGGTTCCTGATATTATACACATTGGAATACAAGTTTTCCATGACTGTTTCTAATTCCCCAATTAATTAAAATGGAAAGGCATCCACTTTTATTTCTTTAGAGTCCTACACAATAGTATATTTCAAAATTGATTCTTTTATTTTTTTCATGGCAAGCATTGCCTTGCTCCTTTTCAGAATCTACAAAATCTATTTGGGTTTTATCATTGTTATGAAAAAATTGGCCCCCAATAGAGAGCCACATCAAAGCCCTGGAATCTGTGACTATTACCCTAATTGGAAAAAGGTTATTGGCAGATGTGATTAAATCAAGAATCTTGAAATGAGGTCATCCTTGGTTATCCATTAGCGTCTAAATCCAATGACTGATGTACTTGTAAATGAAAGGCCCAGATTTAAGACATGCAGAGGATAAGAAGATATAGAAGAGTCAAAGAAGATATAGAAGAGAAGGCAATATGAAAACAGAGACAAGATTGGAGTGAGGCAGCCATCTGAATGCAGACAGCCTCTGGGAAGTTGCAAGGAATACAATCTCTCTCAAGAGCCTTTTCAAAAATTGTGGTGGTTGCTATATTTTGATTTCAGACTTCTGGCCTCTAGAACTGTGGGAGAATACATTTCTGTTGTTTTAAGCCTCCAAGTTTGTGATAATTTCTTAGAGCAGTTATAAGAAACTGATATACTATTAAAAGTTAGGACCCTCTCCATATACACATTCCTTGACATTGCCACTTTCCTTTTCTGATTTTTTCACAGTATTAATCATATTATAAAATACCATATATTTGACTCATTTATCTTTTTCATCTTCTGTATCTCCAGCTAGAATATAATTAAGTTACAGGTAAGAATTTTCCTTAAGGACATTCTTTGGTCATAAAATAACAAAGCCAAACATACCAAAAGACATACAGTGGTACCTCGAGATACGAGTTTAATTTGTTCCGTAACCTTGAGGCGTGGGAAACTATGAGACGCTCGAGTCGCAGTAAACTGGTGGGTCGTGTGCAGCCGGCCGATCCTCGAGATTACTCCTATCTCAAATGTTGCTTGTATTTCAAAGCAAAAATTGCTCACTTGACCGCTCGTATTTCAAAAAATCTCGTATGTTAGGGCACTCGTATCTCGAGGTACCACTGTATTTTACTTCTCCAAGTAATTTTTAAAAAAGATAATTATACATTTCATTTTCCCTGATGTAAAAGTGAGGTACGCCAAAACCGGTTTGGTTCAGTGGATAGAGCCTGTGGACTGAAAGGTTCCAGGTTCAATTCCTGTCAAGGGCATGTATCTTGGTTGTGGGCACATCCCAAGTAGGGGGTGTGCAGGAGGCGGCTGATCGATGTCTCTCTTTCATTGATGTTTCTAACTCTATTCTTCTCCCTTCCTCTCTGTAAAAAATCAATAAAATATATATATTTTTTAAAAGTGAGGTACAACATATTCATTATTTACACATAATCTTATCAAAGTTCTCTCTTTAAAAAATATTTTTATTGATTTCAAAGAGGAAGAGAGAGGGAGAGTGAGAGATAGAAACATCAACAATGATCATGGATTGCATGTCCCTCAAGGTGGATCTAGCCCATAACCCAGGCATGCACCCTTGACTGGATTCAAACCTGGGACTTTTCCCTCTGCAGGCTGACCCTCTAGCCACTGAGCCAAACCAGCTAGGGTACAAAATGCTGTCTTTAAAATAATATGGTAATGTTAGTGAGAAAAATAAAAGGAACATTAGAAAAGCAAGTTCTAAAAATGACATTTAGAATCTCTAAGGTAGTCAACTTATCACTGTCAAATTTGATATTTGGAAAGGAGCATAAGATCTTGCTGCTTTGAACTAGGATTGATCTCCTAAAAACTCCTCAAAATTAGGCACAAAAATAAAAGATATCAGAAAAGTATCATTCACCAACAAAGATAGTGCAAGTTTAAAGGAATATTCTTTCATTTTAATTTTTTATTGATTGCTTGATTTTAGAGAAAGAGGAAGATAAAGAAGTGGGGAGAACAAGAGGAGGGAAACCAAAAGATACAGAATGAGAGAGAACCCTAGCTGGTTTTGATCAGTGGATAGAATGTCGGTCTGGGAACCAAAGGGTCCCAGGTTTGATTCCGGGTCAAGGGCATATACTGGGTTGCAGGTTCCATCATGAGAGGGAGGCAACCAATCCATGTGTCTCTCTCAAGTAGATGTTTCTTTCTCTCCCTCTTTTTTTCTCTCTCTCCTCTTCTCCCTCCCTCTCTTCCACTCTTTTTAAAAATCAATGTAAAATATATCCTCTTTTGAGGATTAACAAAAAAAAAAAAAAAGGAAGAAAGAAAGAAAGAAAGAAGAAAGGAGAATTTATGGTATAGCAGCAATAAATATCTATTAGAAGGTAATATCAGTAGCTGCAAATAACATTACAATGTCCATTTCATAATAAATAAACATAAACACTATATGAGAAAGTAAATAAAAAGTAGAAAATATTATTCTATAATTTGTTGTTCTCTTTGTCCAAAAATAAGTGCAATGTTCAAGATTATATTTTAAATGGTCAACAGCCCTGTCAGGTGTGACTCAATTGGTTGTATATCATCCTGGGCACCTAGAAGTTTGATTTCCAGTCAGGGCACATGACGAGATTGTGGCTTGAGCCCATGTGGGATGAGTGAAGGAGGTAGCCAATGATGTGTAAATTTCACATTGATGTTTCTCTTCTTCTGTCTCTCCCACTCCCTTCTTCTCTCTCTAAAGATCAATAAAATAATCTTTAAATAATAAAATAAAATAAGCAATAAAATATGAATATTTTAAAATAAAACTTTCTCTCTTTACTAACAGACATTTATCTACTGTTAAATAATATTCAAAACACTAAACACTTTGTTAAAATGTCACGGTATGCAAGCAAATAATTGTCAAATATAAGACTAGAATTTAAATGGTAAATTATAAATGAAGTATCATAATCAACATGCAGTACAAATAAAATACATAAAAAATACTTTGATACAATTTTTCCCCGAAGATAAAAAGACAAATGGATTATTTACCTAATCCATTATTAACTCTAGAAACTATTCAGGCAAGAGTGTGAGGGATATGTCTCTCTCTCCCCCTTTCTCTCTTTCTCTCTCTCTCTCATACACACCTTCCAGTTAATATTAAGGTCACTTGTAAGATTTTTATTATTTTCAATACATTTATGGCTTTATAGTTTTAAATCTAGGACAGAAGAATAGGAACTAGCATAATATTTCCTGATATTTTTAAAGAATGATAAGTGCAAATGGAATTCCTGGGAAATGGCAAATTATTATGTTAAAATTATCATGTTAAAAATTCAACTTCATTTTTATCTTTTACTACAAAGAACATATAGATATATGTTCCAAAATTCACTAAAATCATCAGCTTATTTTTAGACTAATCAAAATTAATACACTGATAAAACACATACCCTCACAAAATAACAGTCCATGCTACAATTTCTACAACTTTAGATATTTGATTTTATGAATATGTATGACTCATCAAAACTTTGGTGGGAATACTAAGAAGAATTTGGGAAGAATAGAAATGTTCTGTTGAAAATATGGTATTGATTTATTCAAGCAGTTGAAAAGAACTAAATCTTTTCAGCTAAGCCACCTGGTGAGTAAGAGGGAAGATAGTCTAAAAGAATCTGAAGGCTGTGAACAAAAGACACGGACAACAAATGTTAGCATTATGCAAATGTTCCCTGGGTAAAACAGCAACATTCAGGATAAATTCTGGTTCTAAAAAAAATGATATTTTGACAAAAACAAAACAAAAAAGTAAAAATTTTGAGGCATTACTGGAACCTCTATAGGAACTGATAACAAAAGAATATACAATACTTATTTTTAAAAACCATTTAAATTTATCAAAATATTCATTTGAATAAAACCATGTGCAACATATAAATAACAAAATAACCCTTTATTAATCTGATACCTACATTTTTTGCTGATTATGTAAAACATGTAAATGTAATATTTCCATTGCTTTCTAAAAGTTACTTGTTAGTCATTGCTAGATATCTAAAAAGGCTTGAGAAATAATATAGCATAAATATAATCAGCTGGGTGGGCCTTCTCTTTTAGATTACAGATTGACATACCTACCATACATCTCAACACAGATGCTTACTTCACATCAAAGTCAAGAAAAATGAACCCAGCTTGTCCCCTACAGGTCCAACCTGCTCTTCAACCAGTGTTATTCATCAATATTTATGTATTACATTTTATTTGCCAGATATTGCTCTAAGCACTTATGAAACATCAGTGAACAAAACAGATAAAAATGCCTGCCTTTATAGAAAGAAATTACATTCTAGAGATCTATCTACTTCCCCAAACTTCTAAATATCATGCATTATTTTTCTATTGTCTCACCTTATCTCCCAATGAATAACCAATTTCTTTATATGCTTCCATTGAAAAAATTATCTCAATATTCTACATCTGATACTATGCAAGTCTATGCTAGAATAATTTCTCTCCTTTCCTAACATTTTGTTGCCTTCTTTATTGCATTTTATAGATATCTGGAGATACATTTTAATCACACATGTAGTTCACTTGTATACAATTCTTAAGTTTAATGAAAATTCCATTTCTGTCTAAAGAAGAAGGTAGTAGATCTTTGTTCTTGTGGAAATAACAAAGGGAAAAAATAAATAGATTAAAAAATCCATACTTTAATATGAATTACTGAAGAGACATTACAAGACATTATTGAAGAATTGAATGCTGGCCATAACTAGAAATTCCCCAATGAACAAAGAAGAATGGTGGTTTTCAGGCAATCACTGGGCACCAATGTGAGCTGAAAGAAATCAGATTAATTTATCAACACTGTTGTCAAGTGCAATAGATATGAAATTGGAACATTCTCCAAGTGCAAATGTAATAATTACTAAAGTCAAGTTCCTTTTTTTCTCTCACTCTCCCACTTCCAGAAATTTGCTGAGAGAGAAGCATTTAAGGAAGACCTAGAAATCAGAGAAAATTCATATAACCCTATATATCATACAATACTTGGATTCCAAGATACAACTTAATTAAACATAGTGGTATAGCAAAACTGTCTGAAACTCTGGTTATACTGTATTGTCAGCTCAACTACTGATAACATCAGAGCAATGGTAGCAATATGAGAGCTTGGTATTAGGTATTGAAAAATGCACTCAACCTAATTAAAGGTGTGGCCCAACCCCAGCTAAAATCTATTTTGGGAACAATCTAAAAAATTAGTCTCTTATCCTAAATGATACATAGAAGTAATAGTTTACACTTTTGGAATTGAAGGTTTTATTGAAATATTTTGCTTTAGGTGCTTTAGATACTTTTCGAAAGACAACAAAAGGAAGACCAAGAGACACATGAAAACATGTTCAAAGTCACTAATTATCCGAGAGATGCAAATCAAAACGACAATATGGTACTATCTCACACCTGTCAGAATGGCAATCAACAACAAATCAACAAAGGACAAGTGTTGGTGAGGATGCGGGAGAAAAAGGAACCCTCGTGCACTGCTGGTGGGAATCCAGACTGGTGCAGCCACTGTGGAGAACAGTATGGAGATTCCTCAAGAAACTAAAAATGGAACTTCCATTTGACCAAGCAATACCACTCTTATGAATATATTCTAAGAAAATAGAAACACCAATCAGAAAGGATTTATGCACCCCTTTGTTCACAGCAGCATAATTTATAATAGCTACAATTTGGAAACAGCCTAGGTGCCCGTCTGTAGATTAGTGGATCAGAAAACTATGGTACATCTACACGATGGAATTCTATGCTAGCATCAAAAAAGAAGGAATTATTACCATTTGCAGCAACCTGGATGGAACTGGAGAGCCTTATGCTAAGTGAAATAAGCCAGTCAATGAAAGAAAAACACCACATGACCTCACTCATCTATAGATAATAAATAACATTATAAACTTATGAACAAGAAGATAGATACAGAGGCAGTAAAGCATCAAACAGACTGTCAAACTACAGGGAAGATTAGACAGAGGTGAAGTAGATAAGAGATCAACCAAAGGACTTGTATGCATGCATATAAGCATAACCAATGAGCACAAGACACTGGGAGTTAGAGTATGCCTATAAGGGGGTGTGGGTCACAATGGAAAGATATGTTTACATGTAATACATTAATTCAAAAAATTTAAAAAAAAGAAGAGGAAGAAAATAAAAGGAAAGGAAAGGAAAAATAAAAGAGAAATACCCTTAAAAAATATTGGAGTTATAAAAAAAATAGGACATTATATTGATAATTTTAAAATTCTAATAGAAGTAGAGATATAAATAAACCATTTATTAGTCATAAAAACTTTAATATAATTCATATATATATATATTTAAGAAAATATATGAAATATTGGATGAAGAGGTAGAAAAAGAGAAATGAAACTTCTAAGGAGAATAAAAAATAATCCTAGATCCCACAAAAAAATTCTGAAACATTAACTGTATTGGATTGGCATATTAGAAAAATCACTGAAAATGCAGATTTTTCTCATACAAAGATCATGGTAGAACATTATGAATATCTTTAAATCAATAGATTTAATAACAAATAAAATAGACAAAATCTTATAAAAATAAAACTCAGAAAATACTTGACTACCACACAAAGCATCTCTAAGAGAAGCAAGGAATCAAAAATTACAATAGCACTCAGCAATTCTTTTTTGAGGCAGAAATGCTCATGCACAGAAACCTCGCTTATAATAGGAACAGTCTCCAGAAATCACATCCCTTCTTACCACAGTGTTTGCTTATTAAGGTTTTACAAATAAAAAGTTTAATAAAAATAATGACTGTCTTTTGCTAGCATGTTATAATATGTGCAGAGCACTTGTATTTCTGTGGACACCACAATTGAGAAGCATTCCAATACAGAAGATGTGCCAGAAGATATGTTTTTAATTGTGGCAATTTTATTAAACAAAAGCAACTTCAAAAATATCTGAAATACTATTCAATCAATGGGTAAAAACTAAAACCATTTCCCCTAAGAACAGGAACAAGACAGGGATGGCCCACTTTCACCTCTCCTGTTCAACGTAGTACTGGAAGTATTAGCTATTGCAATTAGACAAGAAGAAGAAATAAAAGGCATCCAAATTGGATAAGAAGTAAAGCTGTCCTTATTTGCAGATGACATGATACTGTACATAAAAAACCTGAAGGACTCCATCCAAAAACTAATTGACCTAATAAATGAATTCCGCAATGTAGCAGGATACAAAATTAATACCAAGAAATCTGTGGCATTCCTATACAATTATAGTGAAATTACAGGAAGAGAGACTAAAAAAGCAATCCCATTTACCATTACACACAAAAAAAATTAAGATACCTAGGAATAAACCAAACGAAGGAGGTAAAATACCTATATGCAGAAAACTTCACGACACTGAAAAAAGAGATAGAGGAAGATGTAAACAGATAGAAGTGCATACCATGCTCATGGATTTGGAGAATCAACATCATTAAAATCTTCATACTACCCAAAGCAATCTATATATTCAATGCACTACCCATTAAAATAGTAATGACATATTTCACAGACCTATAAAGAATTCTTCAAAGATTCATCTGGAACAAAAAAGACCCCGAATAGCCACAGCAATCTTGAGAAAGAAGAATAAAGTAGGTGGGATCTCAATATCAGATTTCAAGCTATATTACAAAGCAACTATTCTCAAAACAGCCTGATACTGGCATAAGAACAGACATATATACCAATGGAATAGAATAGAGAATCCAGATATCCACCCAAACCACTATGCTCAATTAATATTTGACAAAGGAGGCATGAACATACAATGGAGCCAAGACAGTTTCTTCAATAAATGGTGTTGGGAAAATTAGACAAATACATGCAAAAAAATGAAACTGGACCACCAACTTACACCAAATACAAAAATAAACTCAAAATGGATACAGGACTTAAACATTAGAAAGGAAACCATAAAAATACTAGAGGAATCCACAGGCAGCACAATCTCAGACATATGCTAAAAGAACTTTTTCACTGATACTGCTCCAAGGGCAATGGAAGCTAAAGAAAAAATAAACAAATGGGACTACATCAAAATAAAAAGCTTTTGCACAGCAAAATAAACCATCAACAAAACAACAAGAAAGCCCACTGTATCGGAGAACATATTTGCAAATGTTATCACTTATAGAGGTTTAATCTCTAACGTCTACAGCCAACTTATACAACTTAATAAAAGGAAGATAAATGATCCAATAAAAAAATGAGCAACAAACCTAAATAGATACTTTTCGAAATACTACAGAAGGAAGGCCAAGAGACACATGGAAACATGTTCAAAGTCACTAATTATCTGAGAGATGAAAATCAAAACAACAATGCGGTACCATCTCACACTTGTAAGAATGGCAATCATCAACAAAACAAATGACAAGTGTTGGTGAGGATGCAGAGAAAAGGCAACCCTTGTGCACTGTTGGTGGGAATGCAGACTGGTGCAGCCACTGTGGAGAGTTTCCTCAGTATGGAGTTTCCTCAAAAAACTAAAAATGGATCTCCCATTTGACCCAGCAATCCCACTCTTAGGAATATATCCTACAAAGTAGAAACACCAATCAGAAAGGATTTATGCACCTCTATGTTCATAGCAGTACAATTTACAATAGCTACAATTTGGAAACAGCCTAGGTGTCCATCAGCAGATGAGTGAATCAGAAAACCATGGCAAATCTGCACAATGGAATTCTATGTTGCCATAAAAAAGAAGGAATTATTACCATTTGCAGCAACCTGGATGGAACTGGACAGCCTTATGCTAAGTGAAATAAACCAGTCAATGAAGGAGAAACATCACTCACTTTTGGATAATAAAGAACATTATAAACTGATGAACAAAAGTATAGATACAGAGGCAGTAAAGCATCGAACGGACTGTCAAATTACAGCAGGAAGATGTAGGAGAGGTGGAGTAGATAAGAGATCAACCGAGGGACTTGTATGCATGCATATAAGCATAACCAATGAACACAAGACACTGGGGGGGGTGGTGTTTGGGGTATGCCTGGGAGGAGGGGGGGCAATGGCAAGATATGTATACATGTAACACAATAAAAATTAAAAAAAATGATTTTTTGAAAGTCTAATAAAGAATAATTTATGAAAAGAAAATATCTGAAACACAATCTTAACAAATCCTCTGGTTTAGATATCAAGTATGTAATTAATGCCCTCCCAAAGGAGGCTGAAAGCCCAGACTTTATTACTGAATTTTACCCAACATTTTAGAAACAAATAAACTGTTTTATGAGGACACCATTTCCTTGATGTCACACTGTGACAAAGATAATACAGGAAAATAGGATAGGATGTCAGCAAGAAGACACAAAAGGAGGTCCCTAATCATATTCCCTTTCAGCATCAATCATTTGACAGCAATCCAAACAGACACAAGTGCTTTTGTGGAGCTTCAGGATTCAGATAGGTGATTGTGAGATCCACTGCAGCTGATGACTAAATAGGGTGATTTTGTGAAGGCAGGTGACAGACTCAATGATGTGTCCTAACTGTAGAACCCAGAACAGTCCTGTGTCCCTGTCCCTTGGTGGCAACAGCCCCATTTGACCTCGGTCCTCTCACTAGTACTATTAGCCAAAGGACATAGTAGGAGTCTTACCCACCCATCTCAGATAATTTCTTACTAGTGAAATATGGCAAGAAGAATAAATAACAAATATTGATATCAGAC
The DNA here is from genome assembly GCA_004026805.1 of Lasiurus borealis. Lineage (NCBI taxonomy): Eukaryota > Metazoa > Chordata > Mammalia > Chiroptera > Vespertilionidae > Lasiurus > Lasiurus borealis. Next base: position 55,919 of record PVJN01006027.1, on the reverse strand, counting down.
ATTATTTCTTCAAATAGGTTTTCAGTATCTTGCTCTCTCTCTTCTTCTAGCACTCCCACAATTCTGATGTTGGAACGCTTGAAGTGTCCCAGAGGCTCCTTACAATATCTTCACATTTTTAAATTCTTTTTTCTTCTTGCTTTTCCAGTTGAGTGTTTTCTGATTCTTTATATTTCAATTTTTTGACCTGAATCTTGCCTTCCTCTAGTCTGCTGTTAGGTCTCTGTATAATATTTTTTATTTCATTAGTGTATGTTTAATTTCTAGTTGGTCCTTTTTCATCTCAAGTTTTTTTTTTTTTTCATCTCCTCTTGGATCTTGCTAAATTTATCCATTTTTTCTAGAAGATTCTTGAAAAACCTTATAACCTTGGTTTTGAACTCTATATCAAGTCATTTGTTTTCCTCCATTTCTTTTGTTTGTTATCTCTTTCTTTGTCTCCTCATTTTCATTATGCTAGGAGAACTTCTGTATTGGATTCAGCCTTATGATATCAGACTTGCAAAACTGCAAAAGCCTCTCTGTTGAGTTTGGGAGGGGTGGAGTCTCAGGGCTTAATGGACTGCTTTGCCTTCCAGTTGGCCCTGCCCTATGCGGCCCCTAGGTTTCATGTGTCTCTGAGTAATTGCTGGAGTGGTCCCTGTGCACACGTGCAATGTCTCTAGACCACTGCCTTTCTGGCTCCCCTGCGCTCCGGATCCGGATCCGTATGAGTCTGGGTCCCCAGGGTCTCGCCCAAAACTGGGGTTAAGTGGAGTTAGAAGTGACACAGTTAGGAGGCTCTGTCTCCCGCCCACTTGTGAAAGCCAGTGGCACAATGAGCAGTCCGTCTTCTGTGCCCTTTCACGGCTCCATAAATTTCTGCACACTTCTCCCTTTTCACAGTCCAAACTCGCCCTGTATGAGTTTTGGCCAGACCTGGGGTTTAGTGCCGTAGAATAAGGGGTTCAGTGCAGTTGGGAGTCTCTCATCTTCCTCCTGCCAGAGGAATCCAGCCAGGCAATCCGGCACCCGCTCTCTCCACACATGCTTCTCCGTACCTCAGCTTTTTGCAGCTCCTCTGGGTCTCCGTGAGCCCCTCTCTTTCCTTCTAGTTGTAGAATTTCCACTCAGCCAGCTTTCCTGTGGTTCTGGATGATGCCCGCTCTGTATTTTAGTTGTAGTTTTGAAATTGTTTTGTGAAGCAGCAGTTCAGGTGTTCACCTATGCTGCCATCTTGAATTCTCCCAGAAAGGGAGCTTTTAGACCAAGCATGTCAAGCTACCGGCCTGTGAACAGCATGCAGCCCACGAGGAATATTTTTGCAGCCAGCCAATATAACAGTAAATAAGGAGTGTTTTAATAAAAATTTTATAACTTAATTTTTACACTATCCTGTTATACATAATTATTAATAACAAACTACAAAGTTTGCTAATGACTGATTATTATAATCATGTTGCATTCATTTCCCTTACACGCTTTATGCACAGGCACATCATTTCTCTCCACTAATACTGGCAACGAATATTTTAGCATCTGATTGCCAAATCATTAGTCTTGAACTGACTTATTCGGTGTGCACAATAGAAAAGATTTCACTTTTGGAGAACAAAAAAATAGGTTTATTTGCGTTGAGCTTATTCATTTGTGCAGTTACTTACTATCTGGTTAAGTTAATGTCCAAGAAAAATAAGTTTTATTAAAATGTTCTATTATTTCATATTATAGATTTTTCATATTCCAGCCCTTTGTATTCAGAATGTCTTTATAGAAATAAACCTACATTTATATGAAAACTGAAGCTTTTGGTTTTTTTCAGTGCACATAAACTTAAACTTAGTTTATTTGACCCATGTTAGCCTTTGAGTTTGACACACTTGTTTTAGAGATACTGAATATGTTTCATAACAATCTAATTGGTGAGTTTACATACATGTAAAATCTTCAAGTATTTTAAGTAGTTTTTATATATAAATCACTCCCTTCAAATATATAAAACTTAAAATATAGCAAAATAAAATAAATAAATAAATAAACAAACAAACAAATAAATAAATCCCTCTTCAGGGTGTCCCCACTCTTCATTAACAAGTTTGAAGGCCTATTATAATCTAGCCTTTGACTACTGATACGATAACTTAGATACTCAATTTGTTTTATATCTAGCCACTCTCTACCTCATATTCTCTGTTATATACAGGCAAAATGAATTTTAATTTCCCAGCATTACATTTTCCATTACTTCTAAGTTCTCATTTATGCCATCTTTCACTTTGTGTTTTTATATACCTTAACCTTGGTCTCTATCCCCTTACCCTTTGCCTAACTAAGTTCTACACATATTTGTATCTTAGCATAAAAAAATAAAAAAAAGATAATGAACTCACAGATATTTTATTTATATTTAAAATGACTAAAAACAGATATAATTTATAAAACATCAATGTCTTCTCTGTTATCCATTATCTAAAACATATTTCATAGCCCTTGATGTTCACAAAAACGTAGAATAAACATTTATTTTTATATTTTTAAATTATAATGATAGGTGCTAAATTAACCTTCTGTATTATCTTCTTAGATTTGGGGTATTAGTAAACAATGGACACTTATGTATATAAGTTGTACATTGTACACATTTAGAAGTATTATTTATGCAAATTATCTTGCAGTCTTCATAAATCTAAGAAGCATTTTTTTAGTATACTATAGAACTGTCAAAACTAAAGAAGACAGAAAACAATGGGATCTTTTTCTTAGTGCAACAAATAGCTAACAAGTTTGCATAACATAAAATATAGTCAATCTAATTTGCTATGTTATCCTATCTAATTTTCTAACATGAAAATTGACCTTCATGTAATCACAAAGACAGTGGTGCCCATAGCCACAAGATGGCAGAACCCAGCCCCCTCAGCCACGCAAAGTCCACCAGTCCTTTTCAGCCCCACTAACGGGGTAGCAAGTCTGGGTTGCAGATAGACCCACCCTCAGCCCCCAGCCACTCAGGGCTAGCCTGAGGTACAGGTAAGCCTCAGATGTCAGCTGCCCGGCCAATGCCTGAGGTTCAGGCAAGCCTTAGATGGTGGCTTCCCAGCCACCCAGGACTGCCCAAAGCTCAGGTAACTGGGACCAGCCGCTTGTGCTGCCAGTAGTGGCAGCAACAGAGGTATGATGGGGGTGTTGCCTTCCCCTGATTACCAGGTCACCTTCCACTCCTGAGGGCGTCCAGACTGAGGGGGGACAGACATGACTTTTCATGCACTGGGCTTCTAGTACTTAGATAAACAACAATCCCAAGTGATCAATTTATTATTTCCCTCAATTAAAGGCGATTTATTTATTTGAAAAACAGTAGATCTATGATCATATGGCTTTTCTTCTAAAAAAATAGATATTTGATTTTTAAGAGTATAAAGATGATGAATTTGATAGTTCTAATAGAATATCCAAAGTATGTAATGTGAATAGAGGATCTAGAGTAATTCTTGTAAAATAAACATCAAAAACATAAAGTAAAAGCATAACAAAGAATAACAACATTATTTGTTCTGTGTCCATCCTACACAATATATCATCTTCCTTTCTGTATAGATATCAAACAATCACAATAAATTCATTGTTAAAGTCTATACAGGTTCTGTGTTCTACGCCTATGTAATTTGTGGAAGGTAAGTGAAAAACACCATCTGTATATTTGGACATATTGATATATGAAGAACATTCATTATTTGGTAGCAATGAGGAAATTTACATTTTGGATATTTGTCAATGTTATCGCTCACTCACTGGGTGTTTCAGTGAGAGATTCTTCCCCTTCAATTGCTCCTTCAACGACAAACTAGGAAATAGCACTATCTGCTTTTGGACTAGGGTCTTCCACACACACTTGATGAGAACTTTTAGGGTCCCTATTGCCTCTCTATCCTCATCCTCATCCATATAAAAGTGTCCCACTTGAGACAGGACTTATTGAATAAATGGGGTACAAAAAAAGTGAAAAGCATCCCCTATCTTTGCTGAGTTGATCTGATTTATTAGGTAGGCCTTAATATTGCTAGGAGTTGGTCTAGCACAAAAGTGACCAGCTGCTTGCCTGTCCTAGATAATAAGAATGATTTTTGCTTCTTTACTAATTACGTCATTAGCCTCTAATCCTGTCTTCTTCTAGATAAGATGTATTAACATAGTCAATCCAAAGCAAACTCTTGTTTTCTTAACGTCTCTTAAGCCTAAATCCTGTAAGTACTTTCTGACCACCTCTTTCTGAAATGCTCCCATGATTCTCCCTGAGACATGTTGTCTCTCACTGCAAGAAGAAATAAACTTAATTTGTTCAACTACTGGGCTACCCATGGTTGTCCTTGACTGAAAAATGTTGAAAGCTCAAAGTCCTACTGGATTTAAAATAGCTAGGTTATAAAATTTTGCTCATTGTTTTTGAAGGAGTTTAACTTCTTTTCTTTCTTTCTTTTTCTTTTTTTTAAATAATATTTATCTTTAACTTTTATCATTTTACTACATCTTATATAAACTACAATATTGTTGTAACATGTTTTTTACACTTTCCTTCCAAAAAGTGTTATCCTTTAATGCCTTAATATTGAACAGACATATATGTGAGAAATATTCATGCACATAAATGTTCATATAACAAACCCTTTTATTGAATGAAATTAATTCAATGGATACAAAGAAAGCAATATATAGATTCCTTCTTTGTTCTTCTCTGCTTACATCTGAAATGTTAGACAAGCCCAGCTTTTCCTGGATACATTTAGGTAATTTAAAAAATCTTAATGAAGTAGGAGGAATTATAATACTGTATATCAAACTATACTGGTAAATATTATGAGGAGGAAAATAAACCAAACTGAGAAAGAGAAACATCACATGATCTCAATTATTTGTGGAATCTAATGAACAAAATGAATTGAACAACAAAATAATACCTGAAGCATGGAGGCATGGAACAGACTGACATACCTTGATGTGGGTTTGGGAAGAGACAAACTAAAGAACTTATATACTTACTAGAGGCCCGGTGTACAAATTTGTGCATGGGTGGGGTCCCTAGGCCTGGCCAGCAATCAAGGCCTACTGGGGGACTGGCAAGCTAGGGAGAAGAACCCTGGGAGGTTGGCTGGCCAGTCCCCAAGTCAGGGTCTGGAGGAAGGAGCTATGGGAGGTTGGCTGAAGGGAGGGACTGTGGGAGGTTGGCTGGCCACCCCTTCCTCTCTCCCCCGGCCATCAGCGCTGGTCAGGGGGCTGGCTAGAGGGAAGGGCTTCAGGGGATTGGCTATGGGAGCACACTGACCGTGAGGGGGCAGTTCCTGCATTGAACATTTGCCCCCTGGTGGTCAATGAACATCATAGTGACTGATCAACCATTTGTTCTGTTGTAACAGTAGCTTAGGCTTTTATATATATATGGATGAGAGGACCAGTGCATGAAAATCGTGCACAGGAGGGGGATTCCCTCAGCCAGTCTGTGCCCTCTCACAGGCTGGAAGGCCTTGAGGGATGTCTAATTGATGCTTTAGGCCCATTCTGAGAAGGCCTAAGCCATCATTTGGACATCCTTAGTGTTGCTGCAGTGGTGGGAGAGGCTCCCACCACCACCACTGTACTCTCCAGCCATGAGTGCAGCTTCTAACTGAGTGGCACTCTCCCTGTGGGAGTGCACTGACCACCAGGGAACAGCTCCTGCATTGAGTACCAGCCCCCTGGTGGTTAGTGCATATAATAGTGACTAGTCATTCCACCATCTCTCCAAAACTGGTTCTCTGACATCCCCCGAGGGATTCCAGATTGTAAGAGATCACAGGCCAGATTGCAAGAGGGACCCCATTGGTGCATTTTAGGGGCCAGGGAGGTTGGCCAGCCAGGGAGGGGTTGTGGGAGGGCTCCAGGGTATGTCCAGTTCATTTTTCTCAGTCCTGGACAGCTGGACTCCAGCAGCAAGCTAACCTACCGGTTGGAGTGTCTGCCCCTTGCTGGTCAGTACACATCATAATGACTGGTCAACCAGTTGACGTTCTACCCCCTGGTAGTCAGTGCATGTCATAGGAAGCAGTTGAGCAGCCTTATCATATTATAAGCATATTATGCTTTGATTGGTAGAACATTCAACTGGACAACTGGACACTTTGTAGGCTTTTATTATATAGAATATGCATAGCCCATGGACACAAGCAATAGGGTAGTAAAGATTTGGATGGATGGGTAGAGGCTGGGAGGAAGGGTAAGGGAGGAAATAAGAGATATCTGTAATACTATCAACAATAAAAAATATATTTAAAAAACTTATAGTCACTTCCATTCATAACAGTCCCAATTAAGTGATAAAACAACCAACTAATTTAAAGCTTCTCTCTCACCCAAACCTTTACTGCTTTCAACATCGAAGTTAGGACTGAGTAGAATGGTAAGCCTGCATCTTTCTTTCTCCCAAACTTTGTTCTTTTACTTCTCATCCTTTTTATAATAGGATGCCTGGAGATTTTCTGACATTGGAAGGCAAGAAGAGATGTGATTTTTTTGACCTGGTGGAATTGGCACAGTTCTCTCTGAATGTGGCACATTGCCCAATGCTGATTCTTTCCCTTCTATTTTGTAAACTAGGTTAGTAGAAACTAACAAATGATGGGATGGCATCTCAGGGCTAGCAATAATGGAAACTGTTAATACCCTGAAGCATCAACAGGAAAATAAATGTTTATAAGAGCCATAGAAAGAATGATAGGAGAGAGAACTATCAACAGGAGCTGTGATAATTGGTGGAGGAATTCAACTACCACTAGAATAATGGCAAGGCTGAGAGGAGGCCAGGAGAAAATTTACCCTAAATTCACTTGACTGCTAGCCTCTGTTCTCCTGTCAGTAATTCTAATTAACTGAACACAATAGAAAGCCAGAAGACAAAGAAGCCAGTTAGTGGATTCTGTGATAACAGCCTGTCAGAGAACATAAGAAGGTAAAGAATAAGTTGATCTGGCCTTACTGGTGTTGCTAAGTAGTTAGTGTCAGCCAGCTCATCAAAGTGTCACAAGTTCCATTCCTGGTCAAGGGCTTATACTTTGGTTCCAAGTTTGGTCCCTGGACCCAGTCGGGGCCTGTGCAGGAGGCAACCAATTGATGTGTTTCTCTCACATCAATGTCTCTCTCTGGAGGCATCCCCTGTCTTTTCTGAGTTGGCCTGGTATGAAAATAGATCCAGTAGACCAATGGAATAGAACAAAGATAAAGAGAGAAAAAGAAACCTCAATGTAGGAGAGAAATATTGATCAGTAGCTCTCTGTACACTACTGACTGAAGATCAAATGCAAAACTTAGGTATGTGCCCTGACCAGGTATAGAACACTCAACCTTTTTGGTGTTCAGGACAATGCTCTGACCAACTAAGTCACTGAGTTAGGGCACACTCAACTAATATTTGATAAGGGAACCAAGAATATTCAATGAAGAAAATGAGTCTTTTTAATAAATGATTTTGAGAAAATTAGATATCCACATGAAAAAGAAAATAATTGGATGTTTACACTGAGTGGCCAGATTATGATGATCTCTGAATGCATAATAATTTGGCCACTCAGTGTATATTCTATATAATAAAAGGTTAATATTCAAATTGTCCCCTTGACCAGGAGTTTGACCAGCAGGCCAGCCAGCCAACTGCCCATGTCCCTCCCCCGGGCCAGGCTGGCCGGACCCCACCTATGCACAAATTCATGCACTAGGCCTCTAATAAATATAACTACTGTATATATACACACACACTGAGTGGTCAGATTATTATGCATTCAGAAATCATAATAATCTGGTCATTCAGTGTATATTACATCACTCTCCAAAATTATCATGAAATGGATTTAAAACTTGAGTGTAAGACCTAAAACCATAAAATTCCTTGAGGAAAATGGGGAAATGTTACTTGACTTTGTTCTTGACAATGATTATTTGTATTTGACTCCAAAATCCAAGCAATAAAACCCAAAATCAATAAGGGGACTATATCAACCCCAAAAGCTTCCTCGCAGCAAAAGAAACAATGAACAGAATAAGACGGCAACTTTTAGAGGGAGGTATTTGTAAACTACATACCACATAAGGTCTTAATATTCAAAATATATCAGGAACACGTGTAATTTAATAGCCAAAAACAAACAAACAAACAAAAAAAACACAATAACAATTCAACTAAATAATGGACACAGGACCTGAATAGACATCTCCCAAAGAATATATACAAATGGGCAGCAAATACACAAACAGGTGCTAAGCATCATTAATCATCATGAAAATGTAAGGGAAATTCACAATGAAATACTACCTCAAACCTGTTAGAATGGCTATTATAAAAAGACAAGAAATAAAAAGAAATAAAAAATATTAGAGAGGATTTGGAGAAAAGAAAACCCCTGTGCATTGTTGGTGGGAATACAAATTGGTAGAATCACTATGGAAAACAGTATGGAATTTCTTAAATAAATTAAAATATAACTACTGTATGATCCTGCAATCCAACTTCTGAGCATATATGTGAATGAAATGAAATTACTATCTCAAAGAAATATCTGCATCTCCATATTCATTGCAGCATTATACATAACAGCCAAGATATGGAAACAAGCTAAGTCTCTATGAACAGATGAATGGATAAAAAAAGTGTGGTGCATATATACAATGGAATATTACTTGGCCATAAAAAGAAGGAAATCCTGCCAAACAGCATGGCTGGAATTTGAATGCATTATGCTTAGTGAAATATGCTTCCTTTGTCAGACAAAGGAAGACAAGTACTATATTATGGCACTTATCATCGGAATCTTAAGGGGAAAAAAAGCCAGACTCATTAAAACAACATAGAATGGTGAATGGTGGTTGCCAAGCCTGGGGCTTGGTTAAAGGGTGCAAGCTTCCAATTATAAACAACTTCTGTGAAATTATTACACCACATGGTGACTACAGTTAGAACGATACTGTATAAAATACTTATAAGTGGAGAAAATTAACTCTGAGTCCCTGCTTTACATAATAGATAAGTCTGTCTTTCAGACTAAATACCCAATTATAGAAAGGTAAATATACAGCTAATTTTTTATATAGGTGCATGAACAAAATACTTCAAATATCTAAAAAGCAAAAATCATAATCCAAAATAAATTATTTAACAGCAAATTAAGGACCATTTAATAGAGAGAAGTTTGGAAGAATATGTTTGCAACATTTAATACAAATAAATAAATGTAAAATAATATACAAGTAATTGCAAATTTTCAAAAGACAGACACAAAATTTGATAGAAAAATAAGCAAAGGTTTGAAAGGCAACTCACAGAACAAAAATCCAAATATTTGATAAACATATGAAAGTTGTTCAAATTTATTATTAATCAAATTATTTCAAGTTATAACAGTGAGATATAGTTTTATATTCATCAGAATGCTGAAAATCAAAGCTTCGGATTATTCCAATTATTGGCAAGGATGTGGGTAGACAGGAACTCTCATGTCCTGCTAGCAGTGCATGTGGCAACACCCATTCTGAAAAGGCACCTGGCAATATTTAGCAAAATTATATATAGATGTTTCTATGAAAAGAAATCTTTCTGTGTATATATTCCAGAAAATACTTGAACAAATCACTGTGGCGATATTTAAGAGAGACTCAACTTAGTAGTTTTTATGGTGATAGAAAACATGGGTATCCTAGGTGTTCATCACCAGGAAATGGGCCAGTAAAGTGTGGTGAACATTGACCATCAGGCAGCAGTAGGATGCAATGAGCCATGTGTGCACATAACAACATAGATGCCAGAAGCCGATCATTGTTTTATTAGTAGAGAGGTATGGACAGGAATCCAGAGGGCTGGTCAACCTTAATTGTTCTAAGGGTCAGAGATAATCACTAGATATTGGTAATTGAATCAGCCTTCAACTGTTAGTCCTAAGTAAATTCACTGATTGGCAATTATTGGAGTTTCCTGCCTAGGGAATGTGGGTGTATCCTATAATCTTAATCTTAATAAAAAGGATGGTAAAGCCAGAAGAAATAGTAGTCCTATTTTGGGCTTCCACCTGGCCCCCATTTCCCAAATGAATGCTTTTCTAGTCTCTTTTCATTTGTGTGTGGCCTTCTCCAGAACCTGAACCCTGAACTGGAATCCTGAATCACATGGGACGTGAAAGGGGTTCGCACACATAGATGGCTGAAAAACAAAGCATTGCATAAAGCAGAAAATTGATCAGGGTAACCACACACATACACACATTTGTACACACCAATAGATGTACAAAAATCATTTTTCATTGTATAATTTGAATGAGTTGTAATTATATAATTTTAAACCAGATATATATGTTTAACAGTGACTACTAATTATATATATTATAGGACTGTATGTGTGTGAAAGACATCTATTTTTAGGCTGCTCTAACAAAGTAGTATAAATAAGGCTTATAAACAACAGGTATTTATTTAATACAGTTGTTGAGGCTGGAAGTCTAAGATCAGGGTGCTGGTATGCTCAAGTTGGGGTGAGAGCCCTCTTGCTGATTGCACACTGCCCACTCTTCTTTGTATTCTCATGTGCTAGAAAGAGAGTGAGCTGTCTGAGGTCCTTTTATAAGGTCAGTGATCTCATTTATGAGAGTTCCAGCCTCATGACCTAATTACATCCCAAAGGCCCCAGCTCCTAATACCATCATACTGGGATTAGAACTCAGCATATGAATGGTCAGAGGAGCACAAAAATTTGTTTCATTGCATTATCATAATATACAAATATTTTAATATTTTTTATCTATCCCATGATTCCATTTTAAAATGATGGTATTTACATTTTTCAGTACTCAAAATATTTACAAAAGGATGCTTGAACTATTTCCTTAATTACAACTATAATGACTCTCTGGTTCTAATATTTATTTTGTGAAGACTATAGAAAAAATGCAGAGAACTATTTCATAGCCAAGTGGTGACAGTATCAATTATTCTTCACATGAGTTAAATTCTTGTCTGTGCCTTCTGTGAATTTGCAGATTAAAGCTAGAGTCAGAAGAGTGTTCTGAGAAAACATAAGGGACAGTAAAATGAATTTTTGCCCTTAAAATTGTTGATGGAAAAGAAAAGGAAATTTAATCAGCCACTTTACATTTACATTACAGATTATTAGCAGCATTTTGACTGTCATGGGTAAATGTCAGGAACACTAATTAGATTACTTCACAGTCTGTGTCAAAATTAACAGCAGACATTATTGCATTTAAAATGCATACTTGAAGAAAAGGGTTTTATTATTTTAGGTCTACTTTTTTTTCTATATCTTTTATATCCATAGGAAAATGGGATCAAACAGGACATCACTCAGAATATAGATTGATGCTGGGATGATCTATAAGTTTAAGTATGCAGACTGTGCCTTTTCCTCAATATATCAAGGGTCTGCATAGCCACATGGAAAGATTAATTACAGCTCACATCAATGTTGGCCTCTAGGTGTCATGTAAAGAACATAACATCAGAGAGAAAGCTATAGTGTTTTGATTATAGCCTTCTGAAAAACCGTACGAGTGGGAGGCAGAGAAAAAAAAAGGGATTCTTGCATTATTTTACAGGATGTGCATTCTTTTATTAGGCAGGCAAAGGCACATAGGCTGAAAAGCACATCCTGGGTGTGCTATTAGGAAATGCTCACTCACTTCAGTCAATGTACTTTAGGATTAAAAGAAGATAAGTAAGTAATTATAAGAGGTACACTCCCTGTGCCCACTCTCTAAGGTGTTACTGTTGATAACATTCAGAGTATTCAAAAAATTGCAATGATTAATACTCTATTGCATGTTTAAGAGAAAAAAACAGAAAGGAACAAGAACTGAGATGTCTTGACATTTTTATGATCCTCCCTTGGAAAGAGAATAAATAAAATAGGAGCAGATTTATGAATCTTAATTAAATTATTATAAATGATTCATTACAGAAAAATGGTATGGCCTTAAATTTTTGTGCAGGCTGTTTCACAGCAGGAAAATAAAATGTTTTTCAGCCTGTTTTGCAAAACTGAGCAAAAAGGAAACAAGAAGAATCACAGAAAAAAAAATCCATCACCAAAAATCATATGACATGGATTAAAAAAGGAGACCATAGCTGTACATTCCTATGTTTCTTATAATATTCAGTTAATTCATCACAGTGCAGACCCCTGGGTATTTAAGGGCAATGGGAAATGTCCACAAGCCCTTCTCTATTTTCATTCACAGCCCTCGAGCACAGTGGGCTGTAGACAAGAAGACATACTAGCATAAATGCCTTCCTAGGAGAATAGATATGCTTGGAACAGACAAGCTGGCTGTAAAATGAGTAAGGAAACACAAAGTAGACAGTGAGGACAGGGAAATCATGCAGAAGGACCTAAATGAAGAAAGAGGAGAATATAAGGAAATGAGAGTCTGCTCAAACCTATGTATGGTAATCAGCTCAGACACCGGAAAAACTTCACATCTGAATTCAGAAGCAGAACAGTGGAATAATGAATAGTGTTGAATCTTTTGGTCCTTAAAACCAGGTTCAGATTCATCCTCAGAAAACTTGAGTGATTTAAAAAGCACAGAATCCCTCTTGAGTAACTGTAGTTGAATTTCTTCATTTTCTCTGCAGCTGCCAAAAAGTGAAAGAGGCTCAGAGTGATGGCTGAACTTGGTCTCCTAGTTATAGGTCTTACTTGTGCATCTGAATTAAGCAACATTTTTTTCTAACCAAAGAGTTTCACTGCATGCACAACCAGCAACAAAAAATTAAATTATAATTTACTCTTAGAGGAAAACCACAGTATTTTCAAATCATCATAATATTAATCCCAAGCATTCCTTATGCCACAGGCCAACCATCCTTCTCTTTCACTGCTGATTACTTTGAATGTTTGCTACAGTAAAAACAATTTTAAAAGAGATCACCAGGTCCAGATCAAAGAATTATTAGAAGCTGGAACGTGTGTGCCTACAGCTCAAAGGCAAATGTGTAGAAATTTCTTTGTGAAAATGACATCTGTCACCCAGTTCATGACCAAAATTTCCCCTAACACATGACTAAATAATATATGAAATTATAAACACAACCCCACAAACTTTCTTTCCACTGACAGCTGTCAGTTTGTTCTCTATGTGTGTGTATCTATTTTTATTTTTAGTTTGTTATGTTCATTAGATTCCACATATGAATGATATTATATGGTATAGGCTGGGTGAAAAAGGTGAAAGAAATAAGCAAAAATATATCTCATAGACACAGACAACAATATGGTGATTACTAAAAGGAAAGTGAGATGGGGAAGGCAGAGGAGGGTATAGGAGTGATAAATAGTGATGAAAGGAGACTTAATTGGAGTGGTGAATACACAATACAATATACAGATGATATATTATAGAATTTTAAGTGTGAATCTTATGTAATTTTATTAATCAATGATATCCCAGTAAATTCAATAAAAAAGAAAAGTTTTTTTATAGAAAATATGAACACAAAAGATAAAACTCACAATTGAATACACCATTATTCTTGGTGAATCCATTATTAGAATCTGTAGGAATGTGCACTAAGAGTTTATAGACCTCCACTTAATATGTATGTCTGTGAGCTGCCCAGGCTAAGCGACTTAGAATCTTGCCTACTTGAGAGAAGAAGAACCCTTTGTCTACCTTCCTGACTGCCAATGGATCAGTAACTCAATAAACCATGAAATTGAAAACATGACCACCATCTCCTTCTGTTAAGACTCTTCACTTTTATACCTTTCAACTGTCTCTATCTCACCACCAATATTTGCATTAAACCATTTGGTTCATTTTCATTCTATCCTTTGTTTTTGCTTTTGCCATTCTCCACAAGAAGCAACAGAATTTCTCTGTAAAACATCACACCAATATTGTTATATAAGCAGTGAGAACAACTGAGAAAAGAAGAATACAAAATGGCAGGGAGAGGCAGAAAGGGAAAGAGGGAGAAAGGGAGAAAGGGATGTGGGAAGTCACCTACTGCTGATACTATCATGAGAGTGCACCAAGGAACCCAAAAGGCTGATGGACCTTGGGCATAAGCAGAGCTAGTGCTAAGCACTGATTGTTGAGATAGTGATAGTTTAAGGTAAATCCCTAATCTGAAAATCCTTTTACTGTTTTACCAAACTTTATCTTTGATATGCCTGTATGTATTGCTAAAGGAAAAATGTGCATTCAAGTAAATAAAAAGCAGATCAGCCAGAGGTCAGTGTGCTCTTTCTGGCCTCCAATGGCTTCTAAATTCATATTTCTTCCATAGCATTTTCATTTGTTCATCAGCACCACCTTCAGATTCTGAATCTCACCTTGTAAATTGAATCAAGGGGAGAGAGGCGGAGTGAAAGAGAACATACAAAAGCAACAGATCCATCCAACGTCTTTGATGCTAAAAGGACAGAGTCAGAGGAAGTGTCCGAAGAACAGAATAACAAGATAGTCCAAGAATCAATAAATCAAAATAAACCCCCTTTTTCCATCCTATTTCTATTTCAATCTGTACTTCCTTGGGGGGAAATAAGCCATTTTCCATTTTTTGTAGTTAGTTTTGTGTTCAGTGGAGTGTGTAAATATGCTTCTTAACTCATAAATAATAGTTTATGTGCTGCCTACAGGAAAAGAAGTAGCTTAAAGGAAAAAAAAACTAAAATTATATCTTTTCTTATCAACTATTCTGTTTTTCCAAGTTGTTTTTTTTTTAACCATAAGCCAAAATCTGGATAGTATCTAATATCTAATAACTTAAACTAGTACTTGCTCATTACTTTTCCCATATCACATAATGTATAACCAAATAAATTACATATCACTCTTATTTTTAATTGCTTAAACCCAAGAATTATAGTCTCTAACTGTGTGTATATATATATATATATATATATATATATATATATATATATATATTTGCCGTAGCATTGTGAAGAATTTCTCAATAAATAACATTCCTAATTTTAACTGAAAAAAAAAATTGAGGCTGGAACCGGTTTGGCTCAGTGGATAGAGCATCAGCCCGTGGACTGAAAGGTCCCAGGTTCGATTCCAGTCAAGGGTATGTACCTTGGTTGTGGGCACATCTCCAGTGTGGGACATGCAGGAGGCAGCTGATTGATATCTCTCTCTCATCAATGTTTCTGACTTTCTATCCCTCTCCCTTCCTCTCTGTAAAAAAATCAATAAAATATATTTTTTAAAAATTGAGAAGAAAATATTTTCATTGTATTAAGACCAGCTATTAGAAACAAAATGTTTTCCCTTAACAAATAGATGCCAGGCAAACTTACATAATGCTTTACAGGTATTTATACCACATGAGTTCAAGAAATCATTTGGAACACAGATCTAGAAAGGACACCAAGTAAATTCACCCCCTTCAAGGATGATAAATTTCATCCATTAATAAATTAGGATTCTATTTTCTTCCTCATACTTTCCCTAGGAAGGGTCATAATAATAATCCCCAACTAATAAGCATTGTTATTTTGAATTTATTATCACTACATTATGATAATAAACTCACATACTTGATGTTCTTTCTATAACCATTAGCACATCTTTACTCATCTATCTAAAGATTAATATTTTCTAGAGCTCAAAGTAGCTCAATTTCTTGTCTCAAAACAATAGTGTTCATGTCATCATTTCTATTGTTTAATCCAAATTCAAGATACTGCCATTCCAACTTCTTCTCTGACATTCTACCATCACCACACATGCACATAGTATTATTAGTTTTCATCTAAATAAAGTTTTATACTTAGAAAGTAGTAGTATGGTTCCATGACCTTCTCATAATAGACTCAATGTCTTCAGTTTTCCTGTTAAAATTTGTTTCCCAATTAAATAAATCCTATTAAATCCAAAATATCAACTATGGGTATTAAATGTTAGTTTTTATTTGCTGGATTTTAATGAGTACGTTTTGTAGGAATAAAAATGGCTGATTTCTAGAAAGGTATCAATAAAGAGTAAATTTTTCTATATAAAAATTAGTTTTCTATGTAGATTTTTGTTCTAGACAGGGCAATTCTAGCATCTCTAATATATAAAATTCCCAACCTCAGTGCAGTGTCTTTCTCTCTCATGTCACAGTCCAATACTGGTAGTCTTTGTAGAACATGGATTTCAGGTACTCCACTTCTTCTATGGTTTCATCTTCCCATAGAAGTGATCCAGGACTCTTGAAAATCCCCAAGATGCTTTCGGTGGATACATGAGGTGCAGCTAGTTTTAAAATGATATTAAAATGTTATTTGTCTTTTCTATTCTTATCACACAAGTAAACATTTGCATTCTTCAAAACTATATGATGGGTTATATCACAGTACTTGGATAAAAAATTAAAGAGACTTTCAAAATATAAATCAATGCTACTCTTGTTACATTATTTTGTTTTAAAAATACTGTTGTTTCTCATAAAAAATGATTGTTTTTATGAGGTTTTACTTAAAATAAATACTTTTTAAAATTTTCCTAATTCTCAATTTTAGAATAAAAATGCAGAGTAAGCTAATGTGGAAAACGCATCTTATCATAACTACATCAGAATTACAATTAAACTACAGAACAACCATCACAGAGAACCACCTGGAATCTAGCAGAAATCCTATAACTAAGATTGTAAAGAAGAAGCCACATTGAGACTGATAGGATCTGTGGAAACAAGAGTGGATTGTTCCAGCAAACATGTGAAGGATAAAAATTGGGAGATATATCTTGGATGCAGAAGAGTCCCCTGAGGAGTGCGAAGACTAAGCCCAACAACATGTTCCCCAGCCCAAGATTCCAGTGTCAAGAAGAAAAGTCCCCGCAACTTCTGGCTATAAAAACCAACAGGTATTAAGTTGGAGTGGAATAGAGTTCTCTTGGAATCCCAGGCATTACAGTTAAAGGGCCTGCTCAGAGACTTATTGAAACTCAATTTTTTTGAGCTCCAGTACTGGGACAGCAGCTCATAAGTCACCAGGGACATACTGAAAGGAACAGTAGAATAGATTATTCAAATGACCAAACCAGCAATTTGGAAGTTAAGGAAAGAGGAGCCACACAACAGCAAAATAAAATAAATTACATAAAATAAAATAATAAAAAATTAGGGTAATTTAAGAAGCCTCTGGGACAACTTCAAATATATAAAAATTTGTATCATGAGTGTGCCAGAAGGGGAAAAGAGGAAAGCAATGAATTGAAAACCTGTTTGAGAAAACAATCTTGGAAAACTTCCCTAACCTAGTGAAAGAAATAAGCATACAATTCCAGAAGTGCAGAGTCCGAAACAAGATGACCCAAAGAGGCCCACCCCAAGATACATAATAATGAAAATGCTAAAGGTTTAAGACCAAGAGAGAATCTTAAATTACCTGCCAGGGAACTCCCATAAGACCATTAGCTGGTTTCTCCATAAGAAACATTATAGGACAGAATTAACATGAAATCTTTCAAATGATAAAAAGCAAGTACCTACAACCAAGTTCACTCTCCCCAACAAGGCTATCATTTAGAATGTAAAGACATATAAATATATTCTCAGAGTCCTAGCCAGTTTGGCTCAGTGATTAGAGCATAAATACGTGTACTGAAGAGTCTCAGATTTTATTCTGATCAAGGGCACATACCTCAGTTTCAGGCTCAATCCCTGGCCTGGGTCAGAGCACATGCAGGAGGCAAGCCACCAATGTATCTCTTTTACATTGGTATTTCTTTCTTTCTCTGTCTCTCCCCTTTCTTTCCACTCTGTCAAAAAATCAATGGAAAAAATATATCCTCTGGTGATGATTAACAAAAAAGAAAAAAAGATCTTCTCAGATAAGAAAAAGCTAAAGAAGTTTATCACCACCAAACCAGTATTACAAAAACAACATGTATGCATATATGCATAGTCTAAAGGCACAGACAACAATGTAGTGAAGGGGATGAGGGGTATCAGGTGGAGGAGGGCAAAGTGTGTGAAGTATGGGGGGAGAAAAAAGAGACATCTATAATAGTATCAACAATAAAAAAGAAGGAAGAACTATGAAAATATGAATAAAATTGCAATAAATGCATATCTATCCACAACTACTTTAAATGCAAATGGATTCTATGCCCCAATTAAAAGACAAATGGTGGCTGAAGGAATAACAAAATAAGACCCTCATATATGTTGTGTACAAGAGTCTTACTTTTGATCTAAAGACACACACAGAAAGGGATAAAAAGGATATTTCATAAGAATGAAAAAAAAGTGGGACAGCAATACTTATACCAAACAAAATAGACTTTAAAAACAAAGGTTAGCCTGGCCAGCATGGCTCATATCTGGAATCTAAAAAACAAAATAAATGAATAAGCATACCAGCTACAGACAACATTTTGAAGGTTGCCAGATGAAAGAGGGGTTAGGTGAAACAAGTAAAGTGATTAAAAAGAAAAAAAAATGGTAATTACAGAATAGTTATAGGGATATAAAGTCAAGGAATATAGTCAATAATCCTTTATAATAAATAGCGGATATGCTAATTAGACCAGATGGCAGAACGACCTTCCAGAAGGACCAGTGGGCAGGGGGTGGGGGCCTTGGGGCCATGAAGCAACTGGGGCCACAAATAGGCAGAACTGCGAGAGATGAGGCAGCCGGGGCTGCATGGGCTGAGGCACCTGTGGCTGTGAGGGCTGAGGCAGCCAGGTGTGCGAGGGTCAAGGCCCTTGCACAAATTGTGTGCACCAGGCCTATAGTATTATGATAAGTACATGTGGTGTCATATGGGTACTAGATTTATCAAGATGGTCACTTTATAAGTTATATAAAGTCTTAATAACTAATATAATATAATATTGTACATTGGAACTAAAAATATTTTATATAATATATGAGGAAAAGCATTTTCTTATATACATAAAGTTAATATCCTATGTAATAAAGAGGTATTATGTAAATTGGAAAAACCAGGATGGCAGCATAGGTAAACATCTCAACTACTGCCTCACACAACAATGTCAAAACTATAACTAAAAGATAAAACAGACACCATCCAGAACCATTGGAAAGCTGGCTGAGTGGAAATTTTACAACTGGAAGAAAAGAGGAAAGCACATTGAGAGTCAGAGGAGCTGCAAAAGGCTGAGGTATGGAAACATGTGAGTGCTTGGAGAGGACGGGCAGCTGACTGTGTGGCTGGATTTCTAAAATGAGAGGAAGACAGAAGATCCCGACTGCACTGAACTCCAGTTCTGGGCATTTTTCTGGGAATCCAATTCCTTTGGGGAGAAACTGGATTGTCAGGAAAAAAAGAAAGCAAACTGAGACTCAGGAGAGCTGCAGAGACAGAAGTCCAGAGGCATGTGCTCACAGAGAGGACTGACTGCTCAATGCTCAGGCAGCTTGGTGGGCAGTTAGCTTGCTAATGTGGGAGGAGAGGAGATGGAAGCTCCTGACTGAGCTGAACTCAAGTTCTGGGCAAGTTTTAGGGAACCCAGATTCATTCGGGGAGAAACTGGACTGTCTGGCAGCAGGTGAAACTCAAGGGTAGCTCTCTCTCAGAGGTGCTTACAGCAATTACCAAGGGACACTGAGACTCAAAGGCCTCATAGGGTAGGGCTGACAAGAAGCCAAGGCTGTCTGCCCAGCCCTGAGACTCCGCCCCATCCAAATACAGTACAGAGGCTTTTGAAATTGTGCAAGTCTTGTCTCATGAGGGTGTCTCCAGCACAGATCAGACCCTGCTGATCCTCACAGCCAATTGCCCTGTAATTCAATTCCTTCCAGTGACAACAACAACAATCAAGACTTAACTACAACAAGGCTGTACAAACAATCCACAAAGGGGTGCATCAATAGTGTCCACCTCAGGTAACTAGGGAGGCTGAACTACTCGACCAAATAGGACCCCTAGCACACAAAGCTACTATACCAACTCAGGAAAGCAGCAAAAATGTAAAGACAAAGAAAGAGACCACAAACAAATGAAATGGGGGAAAGCAAATGACTGGGATATAGAGTTCAAAATCATGGTTATAAGGTTTTTCAAGAATTTCCTTGAAAAGGCTGATAAATTTCACAAGACCCTCCAGGATATGAAAAAGGACCAACTAGAAATTAAACATAGATTGACTAAAATAAAAAAATATTACACAGAGTCCTAACAGCAGACAAAAGGAGCACAAGAATCAAGTCAAAGATTTGAAATACAAAGAAGCAGAAAACAACTTGGAAAACAAAAAGAAAAAAATGCAAAAATTTGAAGATAGTGTACAGAGCCTCTGGGACAACTTTAAACATACCAACATCAGAATTATAGGGGTGCCAGAAGAAAAGAGAGACCAAAATACTGAAAACCTGTTTGAAGAAATAATGACTGAAAACTTCTCCCATCTGGTGAAAGAAATCAACTTACAAGTTGAGGAAGCACACAAAATCCAAATAAAAGAAATCTAAAGAGGACCACACCAAGACACATCATAATTAAACTGCCAAGACTAAAAGACAAAGAGAGAATCTTAAAAGCAGCCCAAGAAAAAACAGTTAGATACCTACAAGGAGCACCCATATGATTGGATTGTCAGCTGATTTCTTAACAGAAACTATGCAGGCCAGATTGGAGTGGCAATAAATATTCAAAGTGATGAATAGCAAGAACCTACAACCAAGATTACTCTACCTAGCAAAGCTATCATTCAGAATTGAAGGTCAGATAAAGAGCTTCACAGATAAGAAAAAGCTAAAGGAGTTAATCAACCCCAAAGCAGTATTATATGCAATGCTGAAAGGTATTCTTTAAGAAGAGGAAGAAAAAGGTAAAGATAAAAATTATGAACAATAAATACATATCTATCAATAAGTGAATCTAAAAATCAAGTGAATTAAAAATCTGATGAACAGAATAAACTGGTGAATATAATAGAATCAGGGGCACAATAAGGCAGTGGATTGACAATTCTCAGGGGAAATAGAGTGTGGGGGGTATGGGAAGAGACTGGAAAAAAATTGTATACCGATGAATGAAGACTGGGAGGGAGGTAAGACCTGAGGGTGGTATGGGAACCACGTAAGGGGAGCTATGAGGGGCAAAAGAGGAACAAGTGTAATAATCTGAACAATAAAGATTTATTAAGTTAAAAAATAAATAAATAAAGATGTACTATGCAAATTGACCCTCATTTGAACACACAAGATGGCCAATCCCATGTGGTAAAAGATGGCATCCCCTATGTGAACACAAGATGGCTGGCAGGGGAGGGCATTTGTGGGTGATCAGGCTAGCAGGACAGAGTAGTTATGAGGGACTAGGGCTTCAAGGGAAATCAGGTGGGGGAGGTCAGGCCTGCAGGCAATTAGGGGTGACCAGGCTGGCAGAAGAGAACAGTTGGTGGAGACCAGACCAGCAGGGGAAGGCAGTTGAGGGAGATCAGGCCTTCAGGGCAAGGCCAGTTGAGGGGGGAGCAGACCTGCAGAGTAGGGCAGTTGGGGGAGACCAGGCTAACAAAAGAGGACAGTTAGGAGTGACCAGGCCAGCAGGGGAGGGCAGTTAGAGGAAATTGGGTGGGCTGGAGATGGTTAGATGTCAATCATATTGGCAGGGGAGCAGTTAGGGGCCAATCTTGTAGGCAGGCAGGTGAAGAGTTGGGATCCAGCAGTCCTGGATTGTGAGAGGGATGTCCAACTGCCCTATCAGGCCTAAACAGGCAGTTGGACATCCCTTGAGGGGTCCCAGATTGGAGAAAATATAGGGTAGGCTGAAGGACACACACATACACACCACTCCTGTGCAAGAATTTCATGCACTGGGCCTCTAGTAAGTTAATATAATGTTACTAGAGGCTTGTGCATGTATCCAGCTGGACTGACCTGATGGGCGCCCATTAGACCAGACTGGCAGGGGTGAAGGGATGGTTGGCTGGCCAATCCCATCCCAATCATGTTAGGGGGCCTGATAAAGGCCAAAGCTGGCTGGGGGGAGGGGCTAAGAGTGACAGAAGTGTTTGGGGCCAATCAGGGTCTATGCCAACTGGAAGTGGGGACTGATTGGGGCCTGGATCAGGATGGTTGGCTGCCACAGTGCAGATCATAGTCACTGATCGTTCTGTTCGTTCTGGTCATTCTGCCATTTAAGTCACTGGGTTTTATATTCTTACTAGAGGCCCCCCCATGCATGAATTTTGTGCACCAGGTCACTAGTATTTAGATATGTTAATTAAGCCTCAAATTACAACTTAATTCAAATCACTGAATAAAATAAATTTCTCAGTTTTCATTTCTAATACAGTAAATATTTATGGATATAATATATAAATATGATGCCTCTTGATACATTCAATATTGTTTAAGGGTGTAATCCAATCATGAGACCAAAAATGTTAAGAAGTGCTATAGGAATGTATTATATATTTTTGATTCAGGTTTGGTTAAAAAGAGAGACTGAAGAAGCCATAATCATATTTTAAACTCCTTGTCCCAAAGTGTAGTGCATTAATTCTATTGCTATCCATTGCTGAGTACTAACATGTGGCTCAGGAAAATAAGGAGCAAAGTCTCTGGGAAGCATAACCCCTATTAGTCACCTCAAAGCTACAATTCTATGTTCTGGAAAGAAGAATGTAAATTTCTGGAGGACATATCCCTTCCTCATTTTTTTAAATATATTTTATTGATTTTTCACAGAAAGGAAGGGAGAGGGATAGAAAGTCAGAAACATGGATGAGAGAGAGACATCAATCAGCCACCCCGTGCACATCCCCCACTGGAGATGTGCCCACAAGAAAGGTACATGCCCCCGATGGGAATCGAACCTGGGACCTTTCAGTCTGCAGGCCGACGCTCTATCCACTGAGGCAAACTGGTCTCGGCAGAAGAAATATTTTAATATGACTATTTGCCACTTGTCTATAATAGAAGTGTCAACCAAATTCACGATCGACAATGACAGATGGAAACATGCGTGTGATTGGTGCCATCAAGAGCTTTATATGTATCGCATATGCTTGAATCAACTTAGCCTTTTATAGATGTAGAATAAACATGCTTAATTAGACCTGTTATTAGATGTAGCTAAACTTTTTTCAGACCAGTGAAGCAACTCAACTTCTCTTTCAGGTAATTGTCCGAAAAACAGAAGTAAATATCAACACAAAGCAGATTATTATTGTAGATTATGAAGGGAGAACAAAGGGTAAAATAATTAACTGTAGCTGTGTTTGACTATATTCTGTGCAGTGGTGGGAAACCCTAAAATCATTTTCAAGGTCCACTATTTCTTACTTCTTATCAGTCAGGTAAAGTTTCTAAGCTTCCCAAATCTCTGTTTTCTGACTAATAAAAAGAAATAGGATTTCACCGAGTCTCCTATTTACCTACTCCAGGATTTCTGTGAGGATTAAATGTGATGAGGCATGTAAAAATGCTTCACAAACATTTGAATAAAGGGTGAAAATGTTTTCACCTGCCTTTAAAGTAAGTCGTGTTCTTGGGCTGAAGAAACTCCAAGGAGGCTAGCCACTAGGGAAAGGAAGCCAGTAGTTGCTATGTGATATCGTTACCCAGCACCCAGAGCAACCATTTCTGGGCTGAATTGGGTGTGGTCTGCATTTTGAGCCATGGGATTTTGGCAATGTTGGCTGGGATTTGGTGGGCTGTTATTTCAGAGTGGTGGCAGGGCCTTTTTTTCTTATTTGGAGGATGACAAATGTTGATTTGTTGGATCCAGGTCTATGGTGTTATTTATTTTTAAATGGACCATGCATGTCATGGCAACTCCTACATTGAGTGTCTTACCCCTGGTGCTCAGTATGCTTCATAGCTATCAATCAGATGGACATTTAGCCATATATATGTGTGTATATATATATATATATATATATATATATATATACACACACACATACATACATATATATATACATACACACACACACACACACACACACATATATATATATATATATATATATATATATATATATATACTATTTTATATGTATAAATGTTTAGAAAACTTAATAAAACATAGTTTATATTTTAAAATGCCTGAAGTTTTTATTGATTAAAAATATGAAAGAAATTAAAATTATGACACAGTGTAAAATAACAAACAATTAAATGAAAATAAGATGTCCAAATTTTAAGATAAAGTAGATTAACCAAATTCTGTATTTGTCATTCAGAAACTTAAATACTGTGTCTGATTGGGATGTCATACTTTAAAAAAATTTGTTTTGGCCAAAACCAGTTTGGCTCAGTGAATAGAGTGTCGGCTTGTTGACTGAAAGGTTCCGGGTTCGATTCCTGTTGGGGGCATGTACCTTGCTTGCGGGCACATCTCCACTGTGGGACATGCAGGAGGCAGCTGATCGATGTCTCTCTCTCATCGATGTTTCTGACTTTCTATCTCTCTCCCTTTCTCTCTGTAAAAAGTCAATAAAATATATTAAAAATTTGTTTTGATTCTGGTAAGATTGTCCTGAGGAATGTGTTACCTATAGAAAGAATGGAGTGGGTGGGTGGGTGGGGATAGAGGACTTACTAAATATTTATCTTCAGATACTTGAAGGACTTCCCTTTATTCCAAAAGTAGTCTGAATTTACATTGAATTTCTCCAGATATCAGGACTAGAATTTAGATTGGGAAGGTATGAGAATTTACATAATATCCTATCTAATAAAAGAGTAATATGCAAGTTGACTGTTACTCCAACACACAAGATGGCTGCTCCTATGTGGTCAGAGATGGCTTCTCCCATGTAGACACAAGATGGCCACCACAAGATGACCAGCAGGGAAAGGCAGTTGGGAAGGAGCAGGCCTGAAAGGGAGGGCAGCTGGGGGTGATCAAGCCTGCAGGGGAGGGCAGTTAGGAACAAACAAGCTGGCAGAGGAGCAGTTAGGAATCAATCAGGCTGGCAGGGGAGTGGTTAGGGGGTGTTCAAGCCAGCAGGCAGAAGTTGTTAGGGGCAATCAGGAAGGCAGGCAGGCAAGCAGTTGGGAGCCAGCAGTAATGGGTTGTGAAAGGGCAGTAGGATATCCTTCAAGGGGTCCCAGATTGGGGAGAGTGCAGGCTGGGCTGAGGAACACAGACCCTTGTGCATGACTTTTATGCACCAGGTCTCTAGTCTCAATATAAGCAAATGTCTCCACCGCTGTCAGGTGACTCAGTTGGTTGAAGCATCTTCACATATACCAAAATATTTGAGTTCCATTCCAAGTCAGAACACATACCTAGGTTGCAGGTGTGATCCCCAATTGGGGTATGTATGTGAGGCAACTTTCAATGTCTATGCCTCATATTGAAAATTCTTGGCTGAAACCAGTTTGGCTCAGTGGATAGAGTGTCTGCCTGTGGACTGAAGGGTCCTGGGTTCGATTCTGGTCAAGGGCAAGGGGGCTGTGAGTGGAGACCAGGCCAGCAGGGGGGCAACCAGGCTGGCGGGGGGGGGGAGTAAGGGGTGACCAGGCTGGGGAGGGCAAGATAGGGGTGATGAGGCTGGTAGGGGGACAGTTGGAGGCAATTAGTCTAGCAGGAAGCAGTGAGGGGTGACTAGGTCAGTGGGGGGAAGTAGGAGGACCAAGCCAGCAGACAGGGCAGTTGGGGGTGACCTGGACTTCAGTGGAGGGAGGTTAGAGGCAATCAGGCCAAAACAGGGGGCAGTTAGGGGCAATCAGGCAGGCAGGGAACAATTAGGAGCCAGCAGTCCAGGATTGTGCAAGGGATAACCCCCGAGGGGTCTCAGATTAAAGAGGATGCAGGCTGGGCTTAGGGGACCTCCCCCCATGCACGAATTTCATGCACTGGGCCTCTAATCTCTATATATAAAATCTTAAGTGACAGTTCAACTGTTTGACCATTCAACCAGTCAATATGATGTCCACTGACCACTAGGGGAATGCTCAATGCAGGAGTTGCCTCCTGGTGGTCAGTGCGATCTGATAGTGGGAGCACCACTCAGCTGACTGACAGGTGCCAGACACTGGGCTCACAGCTGGTGAGCCCACTATGGTGGAATGAGCCTCTCCCTCAGACACTCCCCCTGGGCATGTCTTCCCCATCTGGACCAGGATTGGGACCGGTATTGGAACTGACTGGGTACGAGCCCATGGACCCTTCTTGGTCATGGGAGCTCTGGTGTTGCCCTTGCATAGGCACACAGAGACCACAGTGGAGCAGCAATGAGCCTACTAAGCAGCAGTGGTGGCAGGTGCAGCAGGGCTAGGATGAGCAGGAACTGGGTGGAACCCAGCCTGGACTCGGGCTCCTCCCTAGCCACTTGCTATTTCACACACTATTATATCCCTTGGGAGATGTTGGACTGCCAGTTTCAGCTCAATCCCCTCAGGCCATCTTGAGTGACCGCACTGGTGCACAAATCCATGTACCTGGCTTCTACTAAGCAGATAAAAGGGAACTTAGTCTCTTTTTCCACTTATTATGCTAGCAAAATTTTGATTATTTCATGTAAACTCCCCCCTGCCATCTCACAAATGTCAAGAACTATAAATATATACACAATTG
The DNA here is from genome assembly GCA_004026805.1 of Lasiurus borealis. NCBI lineage: Eukaryota > Metazoa > Chordata > Mammalia > Chiroptera > Vespertilionidae > Lasiurus > Lasiurus borealis. Next base: position 29,413 of record PVJN01006027.1, on the reverse strand, counting down.
TCTTCACTGATTTCTCTCTGTCTCTTACCTGAGATATTCAAATTATTTTATCAACTATTGAGGTGGGTTCCTGGACCACCCATCAACAATTACTCTTTTCCCTTATTTTCCCACTCCCTATCAATTCTTAACATCAAACTCTTCAAATTGTTAGAATATTTATTAGGTCAGTTTGTCTACAGAGAGGCATCATATCAACAATAATATTCAAAAGATACATTTATGAAAGAATTTTTAATTAACTAGTAACAATATTGAAGTTATATTATATAAACTTACCAAAGTAACATGTTTTTTTTTTCTGCTACTTTTAATCATTACATTTCTCTAAAGACAATTTCAAAACTCAATAAATGGCAGTTGAAGCCTACTTATCATATTTGTTTCTTACACTAGAAGCTTTTTTTTTTTTTTACTGAAATTACACATACAAGTTTCCAGAAAGGTGAGAAACATAATGAAATAATGGGAGAAAAGTGTACTGAAAATATCCAGTTGTATAAGTTATACATCTGCATACATGTGTTCCTATTAAAATGGCCGGGGAAAAACTAGAAACAGTACACAGGGTATATATTTTCCTTTTCAAATGTAGAACACAATAAAAATCACAACTATTTTAAAACACTGGATTCACTTAAACTTTCCAATTCCACAAAGTAGAGCTGCAGGACAGAAATAATCTCATGCATCTCATGCATCAAATATCAAGTCAAAGTAAGAAGTCCCAGTTGTAACAAATATTATATCCGGCCAGGAATAAGTCATACATATCAGGCAGTAAATGTATCTGGTGACAAAGATAATCTGTGCCTAGAGATTCATTCAATATGGACCCTTTTGGACCAAAATATGAATCATGAAATCAGTCTCACAATGAAATACAACAACCAAGTGAAAACTCTGACTGCTGCTCTTGACATTGCTACACGCAATAGTTGAAACGAAATATGAAAAGTAAATGGAAGAAGAGTTCTAACCTACAATAAGTTGAGAGTACTTAAGGACAACTCACTAACTTCTTCTTGTCAACCATGAATAATCCCATAACATCTTTCTTTCTTTTATGAAGTATATTAGCAAATAGATTTTTACTTAGTGTGGCATTGAAAAGTACTGTGACTCTAGTCCCATGAGCTTTATCATACAGAATATTTTGGTTAAATTAGCTTGCTTTTGTAACAAGAAATTCTAAAAAACAAAGTGTTCACTCAAAAATGGATGTAACTGACAAAATCTCTGTGGAAATTTTTTTATTATGTTCTAAGGCACTGGGTGTTCTATTTAGTTCAATTGTCAGAACTAGACAAAACATCCTATATAATGAAATAGTAGGTGGAGTCACACAATGTTGTCACAAGATAGCCACCAAGACATTGTCACAAGATGGAGCCCACAAGATGGTCACCTGATGTCATCACAAAATGGCTGCCTCCATGTCATCACAAGATGGCCACCACAACATGGCTGCCCCCACATTATCACAAGATGGCTACCAAAAATGGCCACCACAGGATGGTCACCACAAGATGGATGGCAGGGGCAGGCAGTTGGGGGTGAACCAGCCAGCAGGGGAGGGCAGTTGGTGGCAATAGGCCTGCAGGAGAGGGCTGTTAGTGGAAACCAGCCCAGCAGGGGAGGGCAGTTGGGGGTGACCAGGCTGGCAGGGATGAGCAGTTAAGGGCAACCAGGCTGGCTGGGGGAGGGAATTGGGGGCCATCAGGCTAGCAGGAGAGGGCAGTTAGGAGCCATCAGGCTGTCAGGTAAGGGCAGTAGGAGCAATTGTCCAGAAGGGGTTGATCAAGCAGGCAGGGGAGCAGTTAGGCATCAATCAGGTTGACAGGGGATTGGTTAGGGAGTGATCAGGTAGGCAGGCAGGTGAGCGGTTAGAAGTTAACAGTCCTAGATTGTAAGAGGAATGTTTAACTGCCAGTTTAGTGTAGGATTGGGCCTAAACTGGCAGTTGAACATCACCCAAGGGGTCCCAGATTGAAGAGGGTGCAGGCTGGGCTGATGGACACCCTCACCCCATGCACTAATTTCATGCACTGGACTTCTGGTATAACATAATAAGATAGAGCTAAGGCTACATATATTAATTATATCAATACATGTAAATAGGAGTAACTCATTTATTTGAAGTAAAGAAAATATAATATGTTGTTTCACCTAAAATAAAGACACTCAAAGATTTTTTTTTAATATATATTTTATTGATTTTTTACAGAGAGGAAAGAAGAGGGATAGAGAGCAAGAAACATCGATGAGAGAGAGACATCTATAAGCCGCCTCCTGCACGCCCCCCACTGGGGATGTGCCCACAACCAGGATACATGCCCTTGACCAGAATCAAACCTGGGACCCTTCTGTCCCCAGGCCAATTCTCTATCCACTGAGCCAAATCGGTTTCAGCAAGGATTTTTTTTAAGTAGACAAAAACATGCTTGCCTAAAATGGTAAAATTGTTATGAAGAAATATTTAATATCTACTGAAATAATGGATTAATTTAGCCTTTGACTAAATAATCCCATCTCTAGTAATGTATCCCAAAGATATATGGACAATAATAGGTAAAGGAATATGTACAAGGTTATTTATTAAAGGACTATTTCATATTAGCAAAAAAAATTTAATAACCTAAATATCTATCAATATAGGACTTGTTTAATAAGTTAAGGTAGTCTTCACAACTCTACTTCAAAAATGAATGAGGATATTTCCATATAGTACCCTAGATGTATTTCTTAGAATTATCATTAGTTGATTTAAAAAAAATGCAAGGTAGAGAAAAGTGAGTATTCTGTTTATCTAGTACAGTGGTACCTCGAGATATGAGTTTAACTTGCTCCGTAACCTTGAGGCATGGGAAACTAAGAGACACTCAAGTCGAGGTAAACTGGTGGGTTGTGTGTAGCCAGCTCATGCAAGCGATTACTCCTATCTCAAATGTTGCTCAAATTTCAAAACAAAAATCACTCGCTCGATGGCTCGTATCTCAAAAATCTTGTATGTTAGGGCACTTGTATCTCAAGGTACCACTGTATATGTATATATGACCAATAGTGGAATGAAAAAACAACATAGAGTAATAGTATAGCATTAAGGGAAAAGAAACAGGAGCTAGACATCTCTGGATACAACTTTTTTCTTTTTTTAATCCTGTAAATAGAAAAGAATATGAAAAATAACAATGAACATACAAACAAAATTGTGAAACTTATTGGCATTAGTACCCAGAGATTAGCTATTTAAACAGATAAAGCAATTTAACTACAATGAAACTTATACTGATTTCCATAATCACATTGTTGATGAAAATTGTAATTGTCCATGTAAACTTTTGTTAATATTTTGTGGAATAAAGCAACTGAGCAGTTATGTGATATCCTCATTCTTTCATTGCTAGATTATTGGGAATTCATATTTCTGTGTGGCAGAAATAATATTTAAATTAAAGTTAGAATTCCTTAAAATAAATTCAGAAGTTTTGAACTGCAATTGAATTATTCATCTTAAAAAAGGAATCCTGGTCTGCCAGAGCCACCAGCACGAATGTGGAGACCACACCATCTTGCAGGGGGAAGTGGATGTCTATGGCAGTCTGAAAGCTACAGCTGCAGCACCCACCGAACAGCAGGGGGACTCAGAACACTGCTCTCCAATTGGGGCAGACGCTGGGACTCAGAGGAGCTCCACATGCCACATGGAAAGGTCAGATTTCACCTGGGATAAGGAGAGACAACTACATAACCAGACAAATGGAAAAGAAAGAGCATGTGCAGACAAAGAAACAGCCCACATATGACAAAAAAGCAGGTATCACCAGAAAAGGAAGTAAACGAAATAGAAGAAGAAATAGACATGCCAGAGAAAGAGTTCAGAAAAACGGTCATAAAGTGGCTGAAAAGAATGGAAGAAAAAATCGACAATGTGAATAAAAGCCAAGAGGAAATGAAGAACCAAGAGGAAATGAAGAATAATCAAGAAGAAATGAAAAATGACATCATCACTCTAAGGAACTCAATAGAAAGCATCAAAAGTAGACTAGAAAAAGCAGAGGACCACATCAGCAAGCTAGAAGATAAGGTAGGAAACAATACCCAAGTACAGCAGCTTCCAGAAAAAAAAAAATTAAAAAGCAAGAGGAGAGCCTAAGGGAACTTCTGGATAACATGAAAAAAAAACAATATCCGGATAATTGGGGTTCCAGAAAGAGTAGAAACTGAGCAAAAAATAGAAAACCTGTTGGAAGAAATAATGACAGAAAACTTCCCCAATACAGTGGTACCTCAAGATACGAGTTTAATTCGTTCCGTAACCTTGAGGTGTGGGAAACTATGAGACGCTCAAGTCCTGGTAAACTGGTGGTTCGTGTGCCAGCAGGCCGTTCTGCACGATTACTCCTATCTCAAATGTTGCTCATATCACAAAGCAAAAATCGCTTGCTCAATGGCTCCTATCTCAAAAATCCCGTATGTTAGGGCACTCGTATCTCGAGGTACCACTGTATAGGAAAGAAAAAACCCACACAAATCACAGAGTCCCAAGGAACATTATAATTAAATTGGCAAACACCAACAGCAAAGTAAGAATCTTAATAGTGGCCAGAGAGAAACAAAAAGTTACCTACAAAGTAACCCCCATAAGACTAGCTACTGATTTCTCAACAGAAACTCATCAGGCCAGAAGGGAATGGAATGAAATATACAAAGGCATGCAAAAGAAGGGTCTGAATCCAAGAATATTGTACCCAGCAAGGCTTTCAATCAAAATTGAAGGTGAAATCAGAGGCTTCACAGACAAAAAAGGACTAAGGGAATATATTACTACCAAACCAGCAATGCAAGAAATGTTAAAGGTTCTGGTGTAAAAAAAAGAAAAAAAAAAAAAAAGGAATAGGAAGCAAAGAAGGAACTCAGGGGTAAGGACTAAATATGGCAACAGGTAAGTACCTATCAATAATAACTTTAAATGTAAATGGATTAAATGCTCCAATCAAAAGACATATGGTAACTGATTGGGTAAGAAAACATGATCCATAAATCTGCTGTCTACAAGAAACCCACCTCAGGAAAAGAGATGCACACAGATTGAGGGTGAAGGAATGGAAGAGGTTATTTCAGGCAAATGGAAATGAAAAAAAAAAAGCTGGGGTTGCAATACTTATATCTGACAAATTAGATCTCAAAGTGAATGACATAACAAGAGATAAAGAAGGCCACTTCATAATACTAAAGGGAACAATCCAACAAGAAGAAATAACTCTGGTAAACGTATATGCACCCAATAAAGGTGCACCTAAATATATAAAATAACTCTTGGAGGATATTAAGGGAGAGATTGACAGCAATACAATCATAGTAGGAGACTTTAATACCCCACTGTCACCACTGGACAAATCTTCTAAACAAAAAATCAGTAAAGAAATATCAATCCTAAATGACTCTCTTGACCAGATGGAATTAATTGACATCTTTGGAACATTTCACCACAAAGCCACAGATTATACATTCTTCTCCAGTGCATACGTGTCCTTTTCAAAGATAGACCATATGTTGGGTCATAGGAAAAGTCTCTTCAAATTCAAGAAGATAATAATCATATCAAGCAGTTTCTCAGATAACAGTGGCATAAAACTGGAAATCAACTACAATAAAAACAATACAAAGAAATCAAACACTTGGAGACTAAACAGCATGCTATTAAACAACGACTGGGTAACCAGAGAGATCAAGGAAGAAATAAAAAACATCATGGCAACAAATGACAATGACAACACAACAATACAAAATTTATGGGACACAGTGAAATCAGTCATGAGAGGGAAGTTCATAGCCCTACAAGCCTACTGCAAAAAACAAAACAAAACAAAACAAAAAAAGAGGAAACAATAGTGATAAATTACCTAACCATACAACTCAAAGAGCTAGAAAGAGAGCAACAAGAAAAGCCCAATGTATGCAGAAGGAAGGAAATAGTAAAGATCAGAGTGGAAATAAACAAGATGGAGACCAAAGAAACAATTCTAAAGATCAACAAAAGCAAGAGCTAGTTCTTTGAAAGGATAAACAAGATTGATGAAGCTCTAGCCAGGCTCACCCAGAAACAGAGACAGAAGACCCAAGTAAACAAAATCGGAAATAAAAGAGGAGAAATAAAAACAGACCCCGCTGAAATACAAAGGATTGCTAAAAAATACTATGAACAACTGTATTTCAACAAATTGGACAACCTGCAAGAAATGGACATATTCCAAGAAAAATATAACCTTCCAAATCTTAATCAGGAAGAATCTAAACATCTCAATAATCCAAAAACTATGGATGAAATTGAAGCAGTTATCAGAAAGCTTCCAGCAAACAAAATCCCGGGACCAGATGGCTACACAGGAGAGTTTTACCAAACATTCAAGGAAGAATTAAAACCTATCCTCCTGAGACTAATAAAAAATATTCAAGAAGAAGGAACACTTCCAAACACCTTTTATGAATCCAGCATCACCCTAACACCAAAACCAGATAAAGACAACACAATGAAAATGAATTATAGGCCAATATCTCTCATGAATATAGATGCCAAAATCCTCAACAAAATTCTACCAAATTGGATCCAGCAGTACATCAGAAAGATCATACACCATGAGCAAGTAGGATTCATCCCAGGAATGCAAGGATGGTACAATATCCACAAATGAATAAATGTGATACATCATATAAACAAATTGAGAGATAAAAATCACATAGTCATTTCAATTGATACAGAAAAAGCATTTGACAAAATCCAACATCCTTTCTTTATCAGCAAGATGGGAATAGAAAGATCATACCTCAACATCATAAAAGCCATATATGATGAGAAATCCACAGCTAACATCATACTCAATGGACAAAAATTAAAACCATTTCCCCTAAGAACTGGAAAAATACAGGGATACCCACTCTCATCTCTCCTGTTAAACATAGTACTAGAAGTATTAGCCATTGCAATTAGACAAGAAGAAGAAATAAAAGGCATCCAAATTGGAAAAAAAAGAAGTAAAGCTGTCCTTATTTGCAGATGACATGATAATATACATAAAAAACCCGAAGGACTCCATCCCAAAACTAATTGACTTAATAAATGAATTTGGCAATGTAGCAGGATACAAAATTAATGCCAAGAAATCTGTGGCATACACTAATAGTGAAATTACAGAAAGAGAGACTAAAAAAGCAATCCCATTTACCATTGCACCAAAAAATTAAGATACCTAGGAATAAACCTAACTAAAGAGGTAAAAGACCTATATGCAGAAAACTACAGGACACTGAAAAAAAAGATAGAAGAAGACATAAACAGATGGAAGAGCATACCATGCTCATGGATTGGGAGAATCAACATCATTAAAATATCCATACAACCCAAAGCAATCTATAGATTCAATGCACTACCCCTTAAGGATGTATTTTACAGACCTAGAAAGAACTCTTCAAAGATTCACTTGGAACAAAAAAAGAAGATGAATAGCCACAGCAATCCTGAGAAAGAAAAATAAAGTAGGTGGAATCTCAATACCATATTTAATGCTATATTACAAAGCAACTGTTCTCAAAGCAGCCTGGTACTGGCACAAGAACAGACATATAGAACAATGGAAAAGAATAGAGAATCCAGATATCTACCAAAACGACTATGCTCAATTAATATTTGACAAAAGAGGCATGAACATACAATGGAGTCAAGACAGTCTCTTCAATAAATGGTGTTGGGAAAATTGGACAAATACATGCAAAAAAATGAAACTGGACCACCAACTTACACCAAATACAAAAATAAACTCCAAATGGATACAGGACTTAAACATAAGTAGGGAAACCATAAAAATACTAGAGGAATCCACAGGCAGCACAATCTCAAACATATGCTGAAAGAACTTCTTCACTGATACTGCTCCAAGGGCAATGGAAGCTAAAGAAAAAATAAACAAATGGGACTACATCAAAATAAAAAGCTTTTGTGCAGCAAAAGAAACCATCAACAAAACAACAAGAAAGCCCACTGTATGGGAGGATATATTTGCAAATGTTATCACTGATAAATTTTTAATCTCCAACATCTACAGCCAACTTATACAACTTAATAAAAGGAAGATAAATGATCCAATAAAAAAAAAAGGGGGGGGGGGGCAACGGACCTAAATAGAACCTTTTAGAAAGACTACGGAAGGAAGGCCAAGAAATACATGAAAACATGCTCAAAGTCACTAATTATCTGAGAGATGCAAATCAAAACAACAATGTGATACCATCTCACAACTGTCAAAATGGCAATCATCAACAAATCAACAAACAACAAGTGTTGGCAAGAATGTGGAGAAAAAGGAACCCTTGTGCACTGTTGGTGGGAATGCAGACCGGTATAGCTACTGTGGAGAACAGTATGGAGTTTCCTCAAAAACTAAAAATGGATCTCCCATTTGACCCAGCAATCCACTCTTAGGGACATATCCTGAGAAAGTAGAAACACCAATCAGAAAGTATTGATGCACCCAAATGTTCACAGTAGCACAATTTACAATAGCTACCATTTGTAAACAGCCTAGGTGCCTGTCAGCAGATGAGTGGATCAGAAAACTATGGTACATCTACACAATGGAATTCTATGCTGCCATCAAAAATAAGGAATTCTTACCATTTGCAGCAACCTGGATGGAACTAGAAAGCCTTATGCTAAGTGAAATAAGCCAGTCAATGAATGAGAAATACCACATGATATCACTTATTTGTGAATAATAAAGAACATTATAAACTGATAAACAAAAGGATAGATACAACGACTGTAAAGCATCTAACAGACTGTCAAATTACAGCAGGAAGATGAAGGAGAGGTGGGGTAGATAAGAGATCAACCAAAGGACTTGTATGCATGCTTATAAGCATAACCAATGAACACAAAACACTGGGGGGTTAGGGTATGCCTGTCTGTATGGGAGGAGGGGAGACAATGGGAAGATATGTATATATGTAACACAATAAAAAATATATATACTAAAAAAAAAAGGGGAGACCTACCTGCACTTACTGATTAGGCATCAAATTAAAGACCTCCAGTTGCATAAAAGTTAATAAGGGCTAGTTGGGAAAATGTCTATTCTAAGTATGGAGGAGGTGAATGCATCCAATATGACATGGAAAGCTCATAACTTTTAGCAAATAAATAAATAAATAATCAAATATCTACTCTAGTTATACCCGAGGACAAATCAGTTGATTTGACTGGGCTGTCATTGGCCATCAGAATGGACAAAAGGATAATTAGTATAATGGAGAAAGCACGTCAACTTCATTTAAATTAATGAATTCATAATCTTACAAAGACAGGATGAGTATTTGTCTTAATAGAATTAATCCAAGTAATAAATAAAAAACTCATTAAAAGAAACAAAGTCTTTCCATTTGGTGCTAAGCCGTGGAAATCTCTCAAAATAACTGGGACAAGCAACTTCTCCTGCAGCTCTGAGTGTTGTGCACACAAAACAAGGATTACTGATGTCTACAATGCATCCAATGACAAACTGATCTGCACCAAGACCCTGGTAAAGAACTGCATCATATTCATTACCAGCACAGAGGTACCAGTTTCACTATGCACTGCCCCTGGGCTGCAAGATGGGCCCAAGCTGACCTGAGGATGAAGAAATCTTAAAAAAAATACATTAAAAACATTATTTCAGAAGAAATATGATGTTAAAAGAAGAAAAAGAATGCTACAATCAGTTGTTTTCTGGAGGAGCAGTCCCATCAGGGCGAACTTCTTGTGTGCATCACTTCAAGACCAGACCAGAGTGGTCCAGCAGGTGGCCATGCGCTAGAGGGCAAGGAGCTGGAGTACTAGCTGAGGAAAATCAAGGCCCAGGAAAGGCAAATAATTCCTCCTCCCTTCTATCTTAGCTCATGTAATAAAGGTGTTTATTGTTCTTAAAAAAATAAAAAAGGAGAGAAAAAGTAGCACCATTTTGCAGTTCATGAAATATTAATGGATGAGACATTATTTATTAATGACCACTGAGTAGCAGAAAGAGAAACAAAATTATGTCTCCTAATGAAAAAACACATGGCCACCAATGAAAGAGATTTAGTAAGAATATCACAGCTGAATCTGATCAAGTTTTTACATTCAGATACCAGTAAACACAAGATAAAAGGGCTACACAAATGTGCCAAAAAAATACCATGAGGATTTGATCAGCTAAATTCAAACTTGGAAAGTCTAAAGAAAAATAACAATGTTTCACTAACAAACAAACACCAAAGAAAAAGGAAAATAGAAAAAAATGGAGCAAAATCTCTATGTTAAGAAAGATAAGACGTTTCAAATCAAATGTAATATGAATACTTTATTTGTATAGCAAGTGAATCAAACTATTAAACAATTATATTTATTTTTGTCATATTTTGTTGTCATATTTAGGTGTAATAATAGTAATTCATTTTTAAGGGTCTAAATTTTAGAGGTATATATCAAACTACAAATGAAACACTCTTGTGTTAGGAATTATTTCAATATTCTATATAATAAAGATGTAATATGCAAATGGCCATTACGCCATGAAGCGTAATGACTGAGTGTGTAACCACCAGATCACAGACCAGCAGGAGGGTGGGGCAGCTAGCTATAAGCCAGTGGTGCAGAGCTACAGAAGCAGGTAGGGCATCAAGTTATAATGGGGAGGGGGGTAAAGTGTAGTGGGGCCAGGAGAGCTACAGGAGGGTGGGGTAATGGGTAGGGAGCTACTGGGGAGCTATTAGTGTACAGAGCTACTTGTAATACAATAGGGTCTGAGTGAGTAAAGTCCCCCAAAGCAGATCTGGAGGCAAAGATTCCTGGGCCTATTATGTTAATTTGCTGTCACCCAGAGAGAGCAGATCCAGGGACTAGGAGTACAGGTGGGATTTTATGGATTGCTCCTGTGATTTTTAACTTTTTTCAACTTATGGCACATATAAACTAATTACTAAATTCTGCCACATACCAAAAAAATATATGTTTTGCTGATCTGACAAAAATAGGTATAATTTAGATTCATTTACACTGGACAGATATTATGTTAGCTGTTATCATTTTTTAACTTGATAATCTAAGAGAAAAGAGATCAATGCCCCTGAACTAAATAGTCAGGTATTGCATATTTTAAAATTCTCATTGTACATTGGTTGAAAAATCCCTGGATTGTCGTTCCTAAGGTTACTTTAAAAAAATTCTGCAGCAGAAGTCAGGAGTACAGATGAAACCTTTGAGATTTCTGCACCCAATACATAGGAGTTACACTTCTATGTCCTACATCTGTCAATAAGTGTTCAAGGGTCATCCAGAAACTAGTACATTTCCAGACATTACTGTCTTGGAGATGACAGTGAGGAGGGAGAAGCACACAAATAAGGAACAGAGGAACTGACTCTATGTTACAAGCACTGTATGTGAAAAAAAAGATTGTCAAATCGATAATTCTGAAGTCAGGGTGATGGATGGTGGATACATGCTGTTCCCTGTATTATTCTATGCACATTAGAAATTGTTTAAATTCCCTGTTCTCCAAAGTGGTTTAAAAGATTTTTTTTAAATAAATAGACTGATTTCAATGTATTTTCCTGATGTTCCTTGGTTTTCGGCAGCGTTATTTTAATCTCTGCCTCTGTCTTCACATGGCCTTTTCCCCTATGTATCCAAATCCGTGTATCTCAAGTGTCTCCCCACCTTTCTCTTATAAAAACAAGAGTCATTGGATTTAATGCTTCTCCTAAATCAGGATTATCTTATTTTAAGATCCTTAACTTAATTGCATCTGCAAAGACTATTTCCAAATTGGGGCATACTCACAGGTTTTGAGGATTAGGACTTGACCATATCTTTTTTTGGGGTGAGACCAGTGGGGGAAAGGTTCACCACTAAACCCACTGCAGAGTGTGTAAGGGAAGTGGAGTGATTTAAATGAACTTGGCATAAAATTTCTTTTTAAAGGTGCAACTCTTCAGGAATTCACTCTCTCTCTGCTCTAATTCTAAGACAATGTGCACTGGTTACCAAGTAGCTACTTACCCCTCTGTCATCCGCTACATGGTCTGTTTGCCAGAACTGCCACATTTGCTTTGTGGAAGCTGACCCATAGGCCAGAAGACTGCCTGCAAATCAGCTTCTGAATCCAAAAGGCAGCACAGGAGAGCAGCTGCACACTTATTTAATGCAGTGTCCCCATAAGCCTGAAGAAGAGAAAATGGGGATCCTCTTCTGGTTTCTTAACTGCCTCTGCTCTCCTGCTTCTTCTCACAGGCTATCCTCAGGGTTATGAAAATTATTGGCATATCATTTATTTCTACTGTATCTTCCTCTTCCAGAAAACTATAGACACAGAATGCTATATAATAAAAGCATACATGCAAATTGTCCCCTCAACTGGGAGTTTGTCCAGGGGACAGGGTCAGGCAGGGGAAAGGAGGTGTACCTAGCCAGCAAAGGCCTGGTGCACAAAATTTGTGCATGAGTAGAGTCCTTAGGCCTAGTGATCAGGGCTGATCTGCAGGGCAACTGGCGGGGTGATGTGAGGATGGTGGGAGGAGGATGGGGAAAGCCCCTGCTGGTACCTGTCTTGGCTGGCCTGGGGCCTGCAGGCTGGGGGCAGATCTTGCATTAAATGTCTGCCCCCTGGTAGTCAGTGCACGTCATAGTGACTGGTTGTCCCATGGGTTGTTCCACCATTCAGTCAATTTGCATATTAGGCTTTTATTATATAAAATATACATGAGAGCCTCTGAATTAAGTCAGCCAGACTAACCACTTACATATTAAAGAAAAGTCAATAAGCAAATTTAGAAAATCATTTTGCAAGCTGAATTTCCTGGTTTAAAGGCATATTGTATCTTGCATGCAATACTTTTCAGGAATGTGAGAAGTTAGAATTTTCTGGATTATCTCTGTTTATTTCTGTAGCATTCCTAGTAACTTCACATCTCATCCCCATCTTCCCACACACTGTCTGCCTCTGAGGGAGATGGATACTGGGCTAATTATGATAAAAAATCTTATACTCAGTATATGACCCTATCAGAAAGAAAAATAAGAGACACAAAATGCAGAATTGAAAATAAAGTGCAACAAAAGGGTTTGCCCTGGATCTCGGTGACATCAGCAAATTCCAAGCTCCTGGCAGTGTCTCCTCTTCAGTCCTCTTTCCCAAGTCCTCTTATGTCTGCTTTCCCTTCCTCCTGTTCTCGCTGGTGTCCCCAGCATGCTGTCCTTCATCAGCACCCCAGCAAGACACATTCCCCCTAAAAAGGCCTTCCCTGCAGGTTACATCAGCCTTCCTCCACAGAGTTTCACTAGCTGCGAAGCACTAATGCTGATATCTCTTGTTTGGCCTGTACTTCCTCTCTCGCCTCCTCCATCTTCTCCCCGCACTGAGTCAGCAAGTAGCTGATAACTCCAGCTTAATAGCATTATCGCAAGTCCTGGTGTGACTGAAGCTAAGAAAAAAACATCAGTAGTGGAACTCTGCATATATGGGTTGGAGAAATCTGCAACCTGCACATGGAGCAGTCCCTCACATGTCTTTACCCAACTAAAGCAAAAAGTGTTTTGTTGTTGTTGTTGTTGTTTGTTTGTTTGTTTGTTTTTTAATGGAACAAAAGGGGTGAGAAACTTTGCTGAAACGAACTCTGTGAACTTGCCTGAACAGCTTGACAGCACATGTTCAGTTTTAATCAGAAGATTTTTGCGCATACTCAGGACCCAATCGATCTCCAGCAAGCAGCTTTGCCAGCATCGTGTCCTATAACATCAGCGAACGTTAGGGCGCATAAAAGCACAAGTAGCTGACTTTACAAAATGGGTAGAAATGTCACTCCAGGGCCAAACCTTGCCCTTTGTTTAAGGCTGAATCAAATTCACACTCTAGTTTTATTTCTTTAAGATTACAAAACTGTAATATTAGTTCCCTTGTCTATAATACATCAGCTAGATTTACAAAAATTAATGGTAGGAGTACTTCAGGGCTAGAAGTTGTTAGGGGAGGAAAAGCATGCATGCCCTTGACCGCTGATGAATTTCCCATTTATAGACTCTCTATACATCTTATCTGAAAAACACCCACTCATCATCCTTAAAGAATACAAGTGAATTTGGCTGAAAACAAACAAAACAGAATGACAGAAACAGGGGAAGAGCCTAGCCAATAACTTGGTAGGGTTCTGTTTTTTGGCGGGCTTATCTATCAAAATAGCCAAGGGTAAGTGAACTTTCTTCAGATTAGTAATGAGATAATCCTTCTCTTTAGTCAAATTCAAAAAGTTAGCTTGCCTCCTCCCCCCTCAATTTGTTTGTTGGTTATTTCCCACTTGGGAAAATATAGCTACTGCTGAGGCCTGTTGTCAAAATGTTCTATCCTGAGTTTCATTTTAATCACATGGCATTTCAGCTCTGAAAAGGCAACACATTTCTGATTTAAATCTTTTAAAAATATCCCTTTTCTGCTATTCAAATTTAATTATTGAAAGAACAGTCCCACTATATTAAAACATAATCAACTAACTTTTTTTGGCTTCATGACAGTGTTCATAAAGTGCTTAATATTCATGTAACATGCTACCTCACCCTGTAATATCACTATATTTATGGAAAGAAATTGTAATCCTCTTTACTGGCTCAGGTTAATTCCAATAAAATATTAAATCCATTTTCTAATCTAAATGAGTTCATTAGGAGAGGCATGGTACTGAGAATACCCAACTCTCTACAGAGTTCAGCTTCATTACACTTCCGCACTGTGCGTTTCCAGAGCTGTTGTACTACATTTATGAGGATTTATCTGTACTGTTCCAAAAACATTCATCCTAATTCTACTCCTTCTGTGCATGCTAATCATGAATCTGTTAAGTGGAAATACTAAGCTTGTAGCCAATCTCAGCCCCAGATGGGTTTAAGTTATGATTACAGAAGCAAATTTGCCATAAGCACTCTTAGAGCAGTGCCAATGAGGAGGAAAAGAAGCTTTGGAACTATGCTAAAAATAAAAATAAAAAATAAAAATAAAAAGACAGTTTGAGACAGTAGTAATGTTATAGTTGCCAGAGGGGAAAAGGGTGGGTCTAGTTTTCTGTGTCTCAGAGTATTAAGGATATATAAATAGATCTGTCTGAAAACATTTAATATAAATACAGGGAATAAATCATTAGCTTTAACTGCCTGGAGTCTTCAAAAGTCCATAATCCAAAGTTGAACTCCACATTATTCAGCTCATTACTTCTAGAAAAGCTTTACTCCATTAAACTCTCCATTCGAAAGAAATAATGGGCTTTTCAGAAAGGGAAGATGGGACCAATCTGTGTGTTCAGGTAGTGAATAATTATACAGTCCCTAACTGTTTGTCCAGAAAGTGTTTTGACCTATTTTTCACATATATCCAGCACTCTTTCTTTCCCTTTCAGGCAAAAGAAAAAAGCAATAGGTCATTTGGTTTTTATACACATAAGGAGAACCCATTAAGAATCTTTCAGTCACCTCCAATATGTTAGTATTTGCAGTGACCTCTTAATAAGACCATTTTAATCTATATTACAGATACTTGGTTAATAAAACAAAATATTTTTCAAATAGACATGTGGTGGATACCTACCTATTTTTAGTACAAGATATGATGAAGGTGAGCAAGAATCAGGCTATTTGAGTGCTAGTTATTAAAGCTAAATAAAGGTCCTTGTTAATCTATAGGATGTCTACAACAAATTGTCAGCCTCAATTGAAATCCAATGGCCACTAGTTGTCACTGTTGTACCACAAAACAGCAATGCAGGTGCTATTCTTTCAGACTGCCTTTAAAGAAAGTTTGAAATGATGTATTTGACCATTTGGTTTATCACTAAAGCAGAGTATAGAAACACATATCAAGGCCCCATGGATTTCATACTATTAGGCATTTTAATGTGAGAGTTGGACCAAAAATATTTCTACATGAATCACACATGTAGAATAATGTAAAAAGTACCCTTTGTCGTTAACTAGTCATGACAGATGTATGCTAGATCTGTTAATTAGAGTACACATTCTTTTTTATATTTAAAGCAAATATTATTATGCAATGCCCACTCTATAAACTGATCACTTCAAGGCTTAGATACTTTATTCAAATGAAGTACTTTTGCAGTTATATAATGTTTTTTAACCAGTATATGAGTAGACAACCTTGACATAATTTTCCCTTTTCCCAAATCTGATTAAAACTAGCAAGACAAGAAATCAATGAGATCCTGTATATAAAATCCCAAAATATTTTGCTGTGTTGAAATTAATTAAGTGCTGTGATGCAGGAGACTCAAATCAATAGGCATTAACGATGGTAGAGTTAAAGGTGGGAAGAGTTGGCAAGAAATCAGCATGGTATCCATGGTTATGATTATCTACTTAGTGAAATTAAAGGTTAAAATTAGACCAACTGTGCTTTGTGAAAATGCAGAGGCAGGTCTTGAAGGTCAAGAACCATGACTATGTACCTGAATATAATCTTTCAAATTTGGGAAATAATACACTTTAATGGAATGAGAGGATGACACTTGAATTTCAAATTAATAAATCAACTACTTTCCTAACTGTTAACAATTAGTTAAAAAAGACTGGACACTATTTTCCAGTGAGAGTTGGGAGAAGGGATCCAGGAAGGCTAAAAGTATCAGTGATGTTTTAATTTATTTGAACATACACAACTGGATTATGGTCTATATTTATATGATTTCACAATATAAAATATTGTTGTTTTCCAAGGTTTTCTTGCATTATCTATTTACTCTATACTCTTTCCCCCTTCATCAGTTCCTTCCTCCTTTTTTATCTTCTTCCTCCCTTTTGTTCCCCTTGTTTCCTTTCTTTCCTTTCTTACCATTAAACATAAATTGTAATCTGAAAGCAAGGAAGCAAAATACACAATCAAGAAAGAGGAGATGCCGAGACTGGTTTGGCTCAGTGGAGAGAGCATCGACCTTCGGACTGAAAGATCCCAGGTTCGATTCCAGTTGGGGGCATGTACCTTGCTTGCGGGCACATCTCCAGTGTGGGGCGTGCAGGAGGCAGCTGATCGATGTCTCTCTCTCATCGATGTTTCTGACTTTCTATCCCTGTACCTTCCTCTCTGTAAAAAAGCAATAAAATATATATTTTTTAAAAAATATATTAATGCTACCTCTAATAATAATAGTTATAAAATTCATTTGTCTCATTTTAATGTTCTTCTCATTAAAAATAGGTAAAGATATATAGAGATCATGCCAATTACATCTCTTGTGGAGATTACATTTTCATAAAGATGTAAACATTTTGAATACATTGATTTTTGTCTTAATATGGTAAATGTGACTAATTGCTGTCTCTTGCAAGAGGAAGCAAACACAGTGACAAAAACAATTTCACAAAAAAAGGAAGTTTATGCTAAAATTAAACTATGCAACGAAGATTTATCAATAGTGGCGTCTATTTGTATAAACTTCCCAATGTATTCTTTAAACCACATCTTCTTTAAAGTGGGAAGAAGAGCAGCCACATCATCAACAGGGGAGCTTTTGAAAAATGACAGTTTCTGCCCTTCATGCAAGACCTGCGGAACCAGAATCCCCAGAGCCTGTAAGTATATGTTTTCAGAAAACTTACCACATGATTAAGAACATTAAATTTTAGAGTCTCTTTTTCTGTCTCATTAAAGAAAAGAAATATTATGACATTTATAAAGTTTATAATTATATCATTTTCATGACTGATAGAATCAAAGAATAAAGGTTATATGCTAGAATTTAGATAAACTGCCCTGAATAGAAGATGTAATTATTTTTATGACCTAATATGATAATTATATATTTGTAATGACATATTTCATAAATCACACGGAATATAAACACTAATTTAGTAAGGAAATTCTTTGGAAATACATGTGATAGGAAGTGTTTCACTAAATACTAGTACATATTGGCTGCCCCTCCAAGAAAACACAAACAAAAGAACCTTCATCTCTTCTCCTCTGTAACAGCTCTTGCATCATTGTCCTGTTTGGTGATTTTTCACTGAGTATCCTCAGTGGTTAGTAAATTATTTGAGGAAAGTCTCTTTGTGTTCAAATTCTGGGATCTTCAAAATATTATACTCAGCTCCACTCATGGAATAAGAACAGAATAACCATTTGGTGAAATAGAAAGCTCATTTAGGACATTCTACACAGTATACTTCCCTAAAACCATAGGTATATTCTTCAAACATTTAGGGTAAAATGTATTTTTTATAAATTAAATAATTTTCCAATTAGTGCTTAAAGTAATATCATCCACCATCCTCCTACACTTGGAGGCCACATGCCCTTCTTGTTCTCTGAGAGAAGTCCAATCCTATCTAATAAAAGAGAAATATGCAAATTGATTTTACCTCCACCCACCAGCCAATCAGGGGTGAGTATGCAAATTGACCCAACCAAGATGGGTATGGCCACAGAGAGAGAAGGAGGGAGGCTTGGGTTGCCATGGTGATGGAGGAAGCCAAGCTTTCCACACACACTGGCCAGCCCAGGCCTTTGCTTAAGGCTACAAAGTTTTAATTATAAAAGATAAATAGATTCCAACAGAAATGGCCGCTACCACGAAGCGAGCAAAAGCTTGGCTCCATTTCAGGTTATAAAATTTCAATTGTAGAAGATAAATAAATTCCACATACCAGGACCTCCACTTGGGTTGCTGGGGGCATGACCAGCCTGCAAACCATCACAGGTCCCTCACCCAGGCAGGCACACACCTCAAGGGAACACCCTTCAGGGCAAACCAGCTGGCCCCCACCCATGTACCAGGCCTCTATCCTATCTAATAAAAGAGTAATATGCAGATTGACCATCACTCCAACACACAAGATGACTGCCCCCATGTGGACAGAAGATGGCCACCACAAGATGGCCAGCAGGGGAAGGCAGTTGGGAGGGACAAGGCCTGCAAGGGAGGGCAGTTGGGCATGATAAAGCCTGCAGAGGAGGAAAGTTTGGGGTGACCAGGCCCACAGGGAGGGCAGCTAGGGGAAAACAGGCTGGCAGGGGAGCAGTTAGGCATTAATCAGGCTGGCAGGGGTATGGTTAGGAGATGATCAGGCTGGCAGGCAGAATCGGTTAGGGGCAATCAGGAAGGCAGGCAGGCAAGCAGTTGGAAGCCAGCGGTCCTGGATTGTGAGAGGGATGTCCAACAGCCAGGCAGTCAGACATTCCTTGAGGTGTCCCAGATTACAGAGGGAGCAGGCTGGACTGAAGGACACTTCCAATGCACAAATTTTGTGCATCAAGCCTCTAGTAAATGCATAATAGTCTTAACCAAAGAGAAGGGAAATAAAAACTAAGAAAGAGGGAGGCATCAAGTTAGTGTAAACATTAGCAGCCTACAATTTATGGCTGTGACAGTTTCTACTTTCCCTTCTTTTTTTAAAACTTTTTAAAATAAGTAATTTAGTTGCATGCTGCTGCCAGTGTTTATAAAATAACAATCCTTATGAAATAGGAAGTCATGAAAATTTAGAGAGGTAGATGTTAAGGACTGATAGAAACAGAAGTTTGTATAGTATGGCACATGTTATATAATAAGCTTTTTGTACAGGCTTCAGATTTAGCTCTCTTTAAATATTCACCATTTCAGGAACATGGTTCAGAACACCTTCAAAGATTCCTTTCACTGGGTCAAATGGAAGTTCCACTTTTAGTTTTTTGAGGAGACTCCATACTGTTCTCCACAGTGACTGCACCAGTCTGCATTCCCACCAGCAGTGCATGAGGGTTCCTTTTTCTCCGCATCCTCACCAACCCTTGTTAATTGATTTGTTGATGATAGCCATTCTGACAGGTGTGAGATGGTAGCACATTGTTGTTTTGATTTGCATCTCTCTGATGATTAGTGACTTTGAGCAGGTTTTCATGTGTCTCTTGGCCTTCCTTCTGTCTTCTTTTGAGAAGTGCCTATTTAGATCAATTGCCCATTTTTTGATTGGGTTGTTTATCTTCTTTCTGTGAAATTGTATTAGTTCCCTGTAAATGTTGGAGATTAAACCCTTATCAATGAGATCATTGGCAAATATGTTCTCCCATGCAGTGGGCTTTCTTGTTGTTTTATTGATGGTCTCCTTTGCTGTGCAAAAGCTTTTTATTTTGAAGTAGTCCCATTTGTTTATTTTTTCTTTAGTTTCTATTGCCTGAGGAGCTGTGTAGATGAAGAAGTTCCTTCCGCATATGTTGGAGATTTTTATGGTTTCCTCTAGTATTTTTATGGTTTCCCGTCTTATGTTTAAGTCCTTTATTCATTTTGAGTTTATTTTTATGTATGATGTAAGTTGGTGGTCTAGTTTCATTTTTTTGCATGTTTCTGTCCAATTTTTCCAACACCATTTGTTGAAGAGACTGTCTTGACTCCATTGTATGTTCATGCCTCCTTTGTCAAATGTTAATTGAGCATAGTGGTTTGGGACGATTTCTGGGTTCTCTATTCTATTCCATTGATCTATGTGTCTGTTCTTGTGCCAGTACCAGGTAGTTTTGAGAACAGTGGCTTTGTAATACAGCTTTAAATCTGGCATTGAGATCCCTCCTATTTTATTCTTCTTTCTAAGGATTGCTGCAACTATTCAGGGTCTTTTTTTATTCTGGATGAATTTTTGGAAAGTTCTTTCTAGTACTGTGAATTATGCCTTTGGTATTTTCATGGGGATTGTGTTGAATTTATAAATTGCTTTGGGTAGAATGGACATTTTGATGATATTGATTCTCCCAATCCATGAACATGGTATGTTCTTCCATCTGTTTATGTCTTCCTCTATCTCTGTTTTTAGAGTTGCTGTAATTGAAAGTCAATATATTTGGCCTCTTGAGCTAAGGTAAGTAATCTGTGTTTTTATGTCCCTGAAATAGTTTATATAAAGTTACAAAAATAAATTGTCAGCCCGTTTAAAATTGAATTGACGTGGCTTAGAGCAAAGAATATCCTCACATGATATTATTCTACAATATAATTTTATTTTTGATATCTCACGGCAGCATATTGTACAACTACCCAAACAAATGTACAAACTAATTCTTTGAATGCTTAGCAGCAATTTAAAAAGAGGACATGAAAGGATTTAATTCCTTTCAGAAGGAATTGAGGCACTGGGAAGGCACTTGAGCATTCTATACTGGCCACTCTTTCCTTTTTTGGCGAAGAGGGTCCTTCTTCTCATAACCCAATGGCCCTCAGCTGTAGCCTGAGCTCTCTCTTCATCCTGAGGTTGAAGCCTCGAGGTGGCTGGTATAATAGATCTGTCTCTTGCCAAATGGTGTGAGCTGGGCCATCCCTGGAGAAGGAACCTGAATTCCCCAAGATAAGTGAACAGTGCCAGGGCCGCCACCAGCAGGCGAGGGGATCCCCAAGGCAGGTGCTGGACGTGGAGGCCACGGGGACATAGGCTAACAATGAGACAGAACTGAACCTCACAGAACCCTGCTTGGCCCGGGAGGATGACTGCTTAGCGAGAGACTGGTAAGATTCCTCAGGGAAGGAACAACCTAAGTCAGGCACAGTCGCAGAGGAGACATCAGGAGAGAACATGGGGATCAACAGAGGTGGGGCACAGACCCTCACACCCCCACCAACCTTCCAGCGGTCTGAACCTTCACCTGAGGGCGGTCTCCTGACCCCATGGCTACCTTGCTTCCGACACTCAGCACAGATTGGGACTCAGGTAATAGACAGAAACATGCCATCAGCAGCTGCCCTATGTCTAAATTCAGCCTAGCACTAGGAATGCTCAGTGCCAACTCAATGCAAATAAACCTCTCCACTAATATATACAGGGTAACATAAGATTGTGGGTAGAGTACTAAATTTGACTTAAAAGAGTTATCAAGCTTTCAGATTAATTTAAATTGGCTAACTGAAATAAGCGAACACCCAAGAAAATTTAAGTGTACTGGACAAAACGCTGTTTCTAAAGTATTAATTAAAATTTCTATTGATAGCTCATCTCATGGTAAAATTGTTTAATATGTAATGAACAGAACACAGGCATATTTCTGTGCAAAAATTTAAAATTTAAAGTTATCAAGATTGCATTAAAAAATTTTACTAAATTCTCCATCAATCAAAAAAAGGGGGGGGGGAGTAGGATGATAGCATGTAAGGAAAAATATGTGGTAAGTAAGTTACATTTAGAAAATTTTCACTTTAGGAAATTAATTTCCATTTGTAATGCTAATAGCAAGGCACCCATGAAAAACACACATGGTGTCAAAATAAGCCAAGGGAAAAGTGGGTAGGCAAAAATAAAAAGGACCCCAAGTCAATTTTATAGAAAAGGTTCCTGTATTAACTCTTGGTGGAGAATATGTTTATATACTTTCAGAAAACAACTCCAAGACCAAGTGGACTCCTGCAACAGAGAGGAACTGACAGGTCTGCGCCAACTACGAAGGCAAGAGGAGAAACAGTCCACAGATGGAAGATGCTGATGGCGCCTTGCCACGTGAGCATTTAGCAGCAGAGCATCGCTAGAGGATGCCCAGGACCAAACCAGAGAGGGTCAGACCAGCATCGCCACCATCTCTCCAGTATCCAGATACCATTGATGACATGTACACATAAGGAACTGTCTAACATTGAAACTGGGACTCAATCAGTTTTCTTTTGCTCTGGTGGGTTTATTTCTAGCCTACAGGGGCAAGATGTTTTCAAAGACAAGAAACGGGGTGGAGGAGGGGGGAAGCAGATGCAGAGGCAATGAATGGACTCTCATGCTACAGTGGGAAGGCAGGGGAAGTTGGGGAGGAGGGACCTATAGGAGATCAACGGAAGGACTTGTATGCATGTGTGTATAGGCATAGCCAGTGGATACAGGGCAATGGGGGAAGGCGGGGAGGGGGGGTTGGGGGGGACGGATGAGGGTATGTACTGGGGGGGTGGGGAGGGCAATAAGGGGAAAATAATAATAATAATAATAATAATAATAATAATAATAATAAAAGATTCCTTTCACTACAAAAAGGAGCAAGGTCTGAAGATTACCTAATCAACTGGGGGTCGTGTTGAGCATTCTGCAAGCATAGTTGTTCCAAATCTGCAGCTGCCTGGGAAACCTTCATGAGCTTGAGCCATTATCTTCATAACAGTGCCGACGACACTGGAGGAACCAGGCATGATGTACACGAAAGCCCCAAGGTTTGTCCTTAGGGGGTCAGCCGGTTGTGGGTTCGGGGCCCGATGGACTAGCAGTGCAGTGAAGGGAGAGACAAGGCTCAGAGCTTTCTCTCTTTTGGAGAGCTAGAACTCACTTCCAGGATTTAGCAGTGCACTAGCCTCTTGGCTAGACTCCAATTCCCAAACTGCCTCGAGCCTGGGTGTGGCCTTGTTACTGAGTGCTCTCCTAAGGAATTTGAGGTTTATACATATCACTTCCTGGAAAAGAAATGCCTTCCCTTTAGTCTCTCATTTCTTTTCTGGCTAAAATGCTAATCTAGGGTGATCACTCCTCCAACTGAATTGACTCAGCACTGTAGAAAAAGCAGAAAAATGAAAGAGAAGAAATTTTAGTTTCTACTTTAGACATATGAGAAAAAGAAAGAAATTTTCTGGCTTGTCTGAGATACTATGTTTTTAGCCCTTTGCCTAAGTGTGTAACTGAAATAATTCAGCCACACAAAAATAGTATGTGACCATGTTAAATAAACAAACAAAATTAATTCACTCATTATTTTTTATCATGAGTTGACTGATCAGTGTTGACTAGCAGATATTAAAAAAGTTTAACCAGTGCAGTGGGTGGAAGTCAAGAATAAGGAAGCACAGGAAAGCAGTCAAAATATTGGGAGAGGATTTATATGACTGTTATTAATACCAATGAAGAGCACGTGGGGTTAGAGCAGTGGTTGGCAAACTCTTTAGTCAACAGAGCCAAATATCAACAGTACAATGATTGAAATTTCTTTTGAGAGCCAAGTTTTTTTAAACTTAAACTTCTTCTAACACCATTTCTTCAAAATAGACTCGCCCAGGCGATGGTATTTTGTGGAAGAGCCACACTCAAGGGGCCAAAGAGCCACATGTGGCTCAAGAGCAGAGGTTTGCTGAGCACGGGTTAGGGTATATGCTTTCTCAGGAGAAAGTAAAATTTTTAATCTTCTAAAATATAATTTAAAAACAATGTGTTGTTTTTTTCTAAAAACAGGATAATAGAGTTAGCCTCACTTTAAATTTCATACAAGATGAGAAACATATTTTTAGGGACAGTAAGAAAATATCCTGTATAATGTGGCAAATAATTTATATTTCAATATAATTTTTCAGAGATGAATGGTTGTTTCTGTGATGCTGTGTCCTTCAGGTACCTCTAATATACTACACTTTACAATTTGATGGAAAGTATAGAGTTGCAAGTAGTGAAGTCTTAATTACACACAGCCTCTAAGCTTTCCTGTTTTGTCATAGCCCATAAGAAGCTGACATACTAGTATTAAGAATCATCAGGATTAAAAGTTTTTGTAGTGCTCTATTGGTCTGGACCTTTGGGTGCTTTGTTTTTCAAAATCTGTATATGTGTCACCAATGAGTTGTTAAGCTTGTAAGCATTAATCATCATCAGTAACATTTAAGGATGCCTGCTATAATAAAACATGGCCAGTTTTTAATCTTTTAATTTTTTTAGTTTTTATTCCTTGAATCTTTATTGTCCCATTTTTATTCCCATTGACCCAAAATAACTTGTCCCCGCTCCAGGCCTCCACCACCCTATTGTCTGTGACCATGGGTTATGCAGTCAACCATGGGCTGATCTCTTCTCATGCACTCCCCATCAACCCCACCCTTCCCTCTGAGATTCCACGGTTTGCATTCCTACCAGCAGAGTACTAGGGTTCCCTTTCCTCCACATCCTTAGGAGCACTTGTCATTTGTTGATTTGTTGATGGTAGACTGACCTTGAGAAAGACATTCCAAGTTTCCATGTGTCAGTTTTCTCATTTATAAGAACTTATATAAAATAGTAAGAATTAAATAAGGTGCTATAGGGAAAGGCTTTAGAATAATACCTTTAAAAACTTAGTTCTTGTCATGCCTGGGAATAAATGCCATGTCCAGAAAGCACCTAGAAGTAAGAAATACATTTTTAAGTAATCATTTAACAAAACTTAAGAGCAAGTAGAAATATGAACAAAGTCATAAGTAAAAAGTCCCAATTTAAATTAATTAAAGCCGTATATGGCTTCTCATTTTAACTCATTTAAAATAATAATTTGTTATTAACAGATCATTTTCTCTTTAAAAAGAGATACATGGCTAATTCCAATATTTGAAATAGTTATTTCTTAAATTTTTTAAACTACATAAAATAATACTATGAGTTTCAGTGAATGGTCAGACCAAGTGTGTTGTTTCAAGTATCTGATTCCTGTGTGCCATTTCTCCCTTCCCATAAACCAAAATGCCATGACTTTAAAAGTATGAAACAAGCCATTCTCTATTCCCATTTGTAAAATATGTGCTCTTTTGATAAATCAATACACAGAATTAAGTGTAACCTGGTATATAAATATTCAGAAAGGGGTTTTGTAAAGACAGAGCCAGCTTAAAGTAAAATCACAAAAGAGCTTGCATTATAAAGTGGGGAAAGAGTCTCTGCATTATGCACTTTCATTCTCATGGGGTCTGAGGCCTCCCACTAAGGCTAGCGGAGCCAGTCCTGGATCTGCCTCCAGTGGTTGACAATCACTCTGATCTGTCAGCATTCTTCCAGAAGCTTTGTCAAACTCTCAGATTCTGAACCAAATTGTTTTCCTTGGGGATGCTGGGAGAGTTTATATGTCATATTACACCAACCCCTTCACTCTGGCTGTGCATCTTGTCTCTACCTCTAGTAAAAATGTCTGAGTCTTATGTCCCCCCAAATTACCTCGATGCAGTAAAAATGCCTGAATTGCATCTTCCAAGAAACTTCCTCCTATGCAGTAAAAATGCCAGAGTTATTTCCTGAGAAATGGTCTCTAGCTCTTTATGATGCTTTTTAGTAAAATTAGATAAACTATTTTATAAAAGAGAAGGCCACTCACTCCCTACCTTTTTCATCCAAAGATATTATTTACCTCTTTTAAGTAGATTTTTTATGTCAATTAAAACAAAGCACAGACTGTAATGTTGATATTTTGAGACAATAGGATAGGGGCAAACTATTCAGTAGCCAGTCTTTTGAAAATTCACTGTGATTTATTCTCCCCCCTCAACCCACATTTTAAAAACTATGTTCTACCTAAGGTTACTAAATCAATGAGAGTTCACATGTTTAAAGCTGACTCTTAAATATTCAAATCAAAATTACATTTTCATTATTAAAAAACGATTTCAGTCCCTCAACATTATATTTTACTTATTCATTATTATAAAGGTTTCTCAATTTGTTGCAATGTTTTCCATAGATGTTTTTCATCTGTATGACAAGAATTACTGAACATTTGGATTCCTCTTCCTGAACAGTATTGAAAAAAATGGGGGAGGGGGAAAGGTAGGGAGAACAAGACTCATTCTTATCTCAACACTGCCAAATAGACAAACTTAAAATATCTACGACTTCTTTGAAATGGTTTTCAGCTTAAAGGCATTTGACCTGGAGTGAGGTTATATTTCAGTCAGCCTACTGAATGGTATCTAGAGAGGCCCGTCAGGAAAAGCTAAGCAGAAAAATGTGAGTGAAAGTTCAAGTGCTTGGTAGCTGAGAAAGCTGAAGAAGGGTAATTTGGCTTGTACATCAAAGCTAAATTCTGTCAAAATGGCAAAAGTCATTTCCAAAATAAGATATCCCAGGAAGACATTAATTGAGGGAGCTCAATTAATATAGTTTATCTATTCCATTAAACTTTCTTAAAAAGCTTTAAAACAGTTCCTGGGGACATAAACCTCAGACATTTTCATTAAGGGTAAAGGAATAAAATGCATGGTCAGAAATTGTTTGGAATAATGTGACATGTAACCTCTCCCAATATTCCTGATGAAAATAACTTAATTCAGAAGCCAAGGGTTTGACAATATTACAACACAATGCTGTAATTAGAGACCTAAGAAATTTTATTCCAGGATATATAGGCAGGATGTTTATTAAAAGGAATCAATGCTAAATAGAGAGTAGAGCTAACTGTTTCAGCCTGAGAATTTTAAACAGGGAATTTTCTAATATATGTAGAAATAAGAGGAAAGAGAACATTTAAAATTCTTCAATTGAGCCGAAACCGGTTTGGCTCAGTGGATAGAGCATCGGTCTGCGGACTGAAAGGTCCCGGGTTTGATTCCAGTCAAGGGCATGTACCTTGGTTTCAGGCACATCCCCAGTAGGGGGCGTGCAGGAGGCAGCTGATTGATGTCTCTCTCATTGATGTTTCTGACTCTCTATCCCTCTCCCTTCCTCTCTGTAAAAAATTAATAAAATATATTTAAAAAAACTCATCAATTGACACCAGATTATCAAGATAGGTGTTGATAGCTGGTTCACTATTTTTTGTGTTCAGGGATGAACAGAAACCATAAATGTCTGATGCTACACAGCTTTTTCCTCAAATTGAACAACCTGGTCTGTGATGGCTGCACATCAGCATTGTCTGCTGGGCCAGTGGGCAGCAATTTTCAATTTTTTTCTGTAAATTGAGTTTCATATTTCCCTCTGAATGTTTCCCACTCTATGTTATATGGGCTCCAATGCTGTTCAGTATACAGGACTCACTTTTGCCTCTAGCTGTCCACCAGTATAATGGAGTCTAGGTCAGTGGTCAGCAAAATGCAGCTCATGAGCCATATGTGGCTCTTTGGCCCCTTGAGTGTGGCTCTTCCACAAAATACCACAGCCTGGGCAAGTCTATTTTGAAGACGTGGCATTAGAAGAAGTTTAAGTTTAAAATATTTGGCTCTCAAAAGAAATTTCAATCATTGTACTGTTGATATTTGGCTCTGTTGACTAAAGAGTGTGACGACGACTGATCTAGGTGAACCAAGAAGTACACCTAATATTTTTGAGTCAGGTATGACATTTCCAGCAGAGCAAGTGGAAGTGCTTTGTAGGTTTAGTGAAAGATAGAGGAAAATATTTCAAAGGAGAGTTGGCTATCTAATTAGCAGTTTAATAATCAGAGAATCAAATTGCCATAATGTCTACCCAGAATTTCTTTAATGATTCTATGAAAATTTTTCAGGAGACACTTCAGGAAAGGTGAATGCTGGGACTGACCAGGAGACCCTGAACAATGGATGAATGATTATTCTGACACATGTTTCTGTGAAAGAGAGGGCTAAGGGACTTCCTAGTAAGAGGCACCAGATTCTCCATTTACCTGCCTACTTAGGCTTTTATTGTAACAACAGCTTGAATTAAAATTAACCTCTAGATATAATTAGGAGAGTAAGTATCCTTGAGAAAGCACATGCTTCTACAAGGTTGTATCTAAAGCCTAAACATAGAGATTTTAGTCCCCCCTCCTCCCCCCCAGGGCTCAGACTTGTTTGGAAAAGTCAAGGCAAAGGTTGCCACCTTCAGAAGGTCCTCCTAGAGACCCCCAACCTTTTGTAGAATCCTCCTTACAGACTTTCCAATCAAGTCCTGTGCTTCAACACAGGTAAGCAGTACAGTGGTACCTCAAGATACGAGTTCCCTAACATACGAGATTTTTGAGATATGAGCCATCAAGCTAGCAATCTTTGCTTTGAAATATGAGCAACATTTGAGATAGGAATAATCACGCGGATCTGCCGGCTGCACAAGACCCACCAGTTTACCGCGACTCGAGCATCTCATAGTTTCCCATACCTCAAGGTTATGGAACAAATTAAACTTGTATCTCAAAGTACCACTGTACTCTTATTTTTTTTGAAAGCCTGAGCTTCAACTGACTGAATAGTAGCCACTAGATATTATTGCCTTTCAAAGAATAGTGTGAAGAAGGGCCATGCACCAGGAAATTCTATGTAGGTGACAGGTATGCTATCCAATCCCAGTATCATATGCTTAGGTAAGAACGATAGTTCAAGCATCCCTTCTCTAACATAATGATTAGGAATAAACCACTCCTGTTCTCCCACTGTGCCTTAAGATGCATGAAATTACCTATTATTTAATCTGGATACCAACAACAAAAATTGGTTATGTGTGACCACTGATAGGAGCAAATCACTACAAATGCAGAGCAAAACATGTTTATATAGGGGTATGTCTGTATATCTTCTTCCCTCAGACACATGCACACAATTGGCTTGGAGTTGATTTCAAGGAAGATCATGGAGAGAGAGCATAGTTATTAATTAAAAAGCCACAGGTGTTTCAAAGTGTATGTTCATTTTATTAATAGCTAGAGACCCAGTGCACAAAATTCAGGTATGCGAGGGGGGTCCCTCA